>JAGFPH010003427.1:48840-61062 GCA_018207615.1 Philaenus spumarius | reverse complement strand
TATATATATAAAAGCCAAATACCACTCACTGACTGAACACTTAAAAAGAATACAATTACGTTAAAAAGACTGAAAATACCAACCACCACGGGCAACGCCGTACTTGTCAGCTAGTATTTTATAACAGCAGTTATAATAAAGGTTAAAAGAACCAGCAAGGATCATCTCTACACTTAAACACAGACCTAACCTAAAACGTTAGAAATACAAATAATTGTTAAACATTTTGAAATCAGCCGTTAATTAAACTATTATATCAAATAGCTGATTAATGTACCAACTATAAACATATTTAATTATTATTTATTATGGCTCTCCTATTGCCGTAAAATATTTAGTATAGTTTGTGATATTTTAACGTTCTACAGATGGCATTGTTTACATAAACCTAACCTAAAAGTTTGAAGTACATCGAAATCGCAGTACATGTTTCCCAGGTCTCTACAATACATATTCCCTCGAAGACTTCGTGTTGTATTTCGTTGCAAAAGGAAGGAAACGAAATTGGGTACATTTAAAGTGGAATTTCTCATGCAGAATAATGCAAACAAGAATGAAAAGGCGGAAAAAATGTGCTTTGCGGAAATACTCTGGGGAACTTGTAATCTAATTGTACTGGAGTAATGTTTTTACTAGATTGCCTTTTCCTTCTGTAGGTTAATTTGTCAAAGTTACAAATCACGATTTATCCAAAACTGCCAAACGGATTGGAATGAAATTTGGTATGCAGTTTCCTCTAGGGTCCTAAGTGCTCGCTAAGGAAGGTTTTCAAAAAATTCAAAATTTTAGGGGGGTTTGGGAGTCAAATTTACTAAAAATCCCCATAAGAAATACATAGTGTAATATATTTATTTTGTTAATAAACATTTAACTTTGATTTGTATATCCGTGCAAAGCCGGATCGGACCAGCTATTTTTATATATAATTAGCCGAGCTAGAGGATTTGATAATAACCACATTATCGTTAGGACTTATAGTCCAGGGCTATCATATAGTCAGCCTACTGTAACGTCTGTAAGTCACACGAATTTTCCTCATCGTTAGTGTGGGATTGTCACCAGACCTAAATTAATCTTTCGCTCCGGAACCAGGTAGAATTGAGATGAATACCTTCATTACTCGCCCGACCTTAGGTTTTTTGCGGGAAAATATTTATGAAGTGTTTCCCTTCTCATGAGTCTTTCTATTTACTATCAGGAATAAGAATCAAAAAAGTTCCCACCTGCCCAGTGGCTTGAATATCCCCTAAAACGTAAAAACCCACACCCGAAGGGAAATGTGGGCTAGTTGTTCTCATTTAACTTCAAATCTGTTCAATCGGACGGAAATAATGAACAGAAACAAAAATATTAATCACAAAATTTTACATAAAATGTATTGTGTTAATAATCTACTCTTATAAAAGCGAGTGTACGTCCGTACGTACGTGAGTAACATATAATATATCAGCTGATTATCTGTAATACACAAACCCAGTGTAGATTATACTTTGGGGTTATGTTTACAACTTCAATCATTATAATTTCTTATGAAGTTGATTTTTTTAAATATAAGTTACTAGCTGCCCGATCCAGCTTTGCACGGGTAGACAAATCAAAGTTAAATGTATATTAACAACCAAAAAAATATATCAATAACTATATTACACTATGTATAATATAGTTAATATAATATAATATAATATAATATAATATATATGTATTTATAAAGCCTACGCTAAACAAAAACAGAGTGTAAAATTACCAAAAACAATATATGTACTTAGAAGTTCAACCTAATGTTTATTCAACATATGGAACCTGTATGCTTAACCAAAGTTGTGTAGAACTTCCACAGTTTTTAAACATTTCTCAAATATCTAACTAGACGAGTGACAATTATTTAGCGAAGAAATTAACTGAAAGATATACAGTAAATACACATTTATATTTAAATACAAAATAGAGTGATTATTCAACAATTACGTACTAAACTAATTCGCACCAAGTGTAAATTATATTAGGAATGTTAAATAGGAATTAAATTATTTTACGAAATTGTTTGTTCACCGATAAATATATACTGGTTGTCTTCCACTTGATCCAACTCTTTGTTGTGAGGAATAGCGACATTTTATTTATCTTATTACATCTTCCGTCTCAATATGTATACTGTGGCAAAATTTCTAGAGATTGAATTACATTGAAAAGAAATATCATATCGCGTAGAAGCCAACTCTTCGTCGATATAGGTTATCAGGTCAATACAATTTGTAGACGAGGTTTGCATTTCATTTTGTAACCTAACAATATAGTGTATTGTGCTAGCTGTACTCTTTATTGTAGGTTTTAATTTGAGTGATATTCGGTGTCCATTGTTTGTCCACGTTTACTTAGTTCATTTACCCGCCATGGCTGCACACATGTAAATTGAACATAGATTGAATAAAGTTGATTGTACAAAGACAGTGGCATAATTTTTATTTTTTGAGGCGAAAAACCGGAGCGATTGTCATTGCCTTGGCCTAATTTGTAACACGTTCGGATATTAATGGTCTGCTGTAGTGGCTGTGGTGCTGTAGATTTGTAGATGTTTATCCCGTTAAATCAATGTTAAATTTAAAACCATTTGTTTCGTTTATTTTTTATCATAAAATTGTTTTCAAGGTCTCGTTTTAACCACAGTCACAATACGAATCCCTTTCATATTGCCTAATATTTTTTTCGTGTTATTTTTATTTTTAATTTAATTGACATTTTTTAAGTACCAATTTTGAACTTTTATCTTTACACAATAAAAAATGTATAATAAAAAGTGAAACGCAAGCCGAATTCGAAATTTTATAAAGAATTTTCAGTTTTATTTTCAGCACTCAATTACAAAAGATGGATTTATAAAATGGTTTAAAATGAGGCAATGCCAAACCGCTCAGCTGCAAGAAATTACACTGTTTAGATACGGCTATAGAGTGAAGCGCTGGTGTCGCCGGTTGCTTTCTCATTTACTGGAGCAGACCCTTAAGTTAGAACAGTTGTCTGGTATTCGTTTCAAATTTTAGGAAATGTTGACACAAGTTTGTGTAATGTAAAAAAGTTTGAAATACCGAAATTGAAATTTTTTCTTTCTGAAATGGTGTTTACAACTCATCAAAGTACAACACCTGATTGGGCGCAATGTTTAATTTATTTATAAAAAAAATGTAACTTCATACTTTTAACCGGGAAACCACCTATGTTTCTACATAAATATAAACTGCTGCACCGCCTTCAAAAGTATCGTACCAATTAGAATTATCATTAAAAACATCTTTTTGAAAAGTTGAGTATATTTTTGTTTGTATTATCACAAGTAAATAATATAAGCATAGTAAAAAGGGGGAACAAAGGGATGGTAATAATAAAGTATCAATTGATGAAAAAAGAAAAGAATGGCTATTTATTTGACGAAATACAATTTTGATTTCTAGATAAAATTTACAAATTAAATGTAAAAACAGTTCACTAACAGTATTCAGTGATTTCTCCTCTAACTCTGATAACTGCATTCCGTCGTCGAGGCATCGAGAAAATTAAATTTTGTAGAGATTCTTGAGGTGTATTGTCCCACTCTTCTCTGAGTTCTTGGAGAGTCTTTGGGAGAACCTGACGGTTTCTTACACGTCTTCCCATCATATGTCAGGCATGTCCTACTACATTAAGTCGGACTTTTTGGTGTAAAACTCAGCACTCTAATTCCAGTTACGTCAAGGTACTCAGCTGTTACTCGAGCAGTGCGAGGGCTCGCATTATCGTGGCGTAACACAAAATCACCCCCAATAAATGGTGCACATGTTCTTGAAGGATGTCTCCAAAATACCTGACGGTATTTATAGTGCCCCTATCAACAATGTGCAACTCTGTACGGGCCCAGTAAAAATTCCACCCATCACTGAGCCTCCCAGTGATCACTGAGCATCACTGGTAACTCTGAATACCTTTCACCTGGTCAGCCTGGTCTTCTTCACACAGTCTCCCTTCTATCGCGTGAGTTTAATGTAATCTTGACTCATCTGTGATCAATACACGGGACCATTTCATTTATCCAATCAATGTGATCCCGAGAAAACTGAAGTCTTTTTTGCCTGTCTTCTGGAATGCATTCCAAATTCATTCAACCTCCTTGTAACTGTTCTTCGAGAATTATGGACACCTCGAACTTCTTTAGTTAAATTTCTTACTTCATTAGCAGTAGAGAACCACGTAACAGTAGAAAACATGTATAAGTCGTCCGTCGCATCCTGTTGTAAAGCGTGGCCGACCTGAAACGGGCCTCCTTGTGTAGTTTTCTGACTCTCTGCAACGCTTTATTGTCCTGGAAACCGATAACTGGTTAATACCAAATCATCTGGCAATATTGCATTGGCTAATTCCCTCTTCATACGTTATGGATCAAAATTTCCTCCGATTGTGCAATGTGTTTTATCTATCTATTTCTTTTAACCCCCGTCAGGAACGAAGTTCATCACACCATTTCTTCAATTCTTTTACCAGCCTTAAGGGTCTGCTCCAGTAAACGAGAAAGCGACCGGAAACGGCAGCGCTTCTCTCTATAGCCGTATCTAAGCAGTGCAATTTCCTGTAGCTGATCGCTTTGACATTGCCTCATTTCAAATCATTTTATAAATACATCTTTTGTAATTGAATGCTGAAAAAAAAACTGAATATTCTTTATAAAATTTCGGATCCGGCTTGCGTTTCACTTTTAATTATACATTTTTTATTGTGTAAAGAAAAAGTCCAAACTTGGTACTTAAAAAATGCCAATTATGTGACAAATGAAAAAAAAAAAATAAATATGAAAAGCAAAACGGATGCGTATTGTGACTGTGTTTAAAATGAGTCCTTGCAAAAAATTTTATGATACAAAGTAAATGAATAAATGGTTTGAAATTTAACATTGCTCTTATGGAATAAACATCCAAGATGGCTGCCACTACAGCAGACCCTTAACGGCAACATACACACATAATTTTAATCTTTCAATTGCCGTTTATTATTAGATTGTTTTTTATACAAATATTTACTGTTTTTATACGTTTAATGTTATTATAATACAAATGTAGAATTAATTATAACATCAAAGCTAAGATGGTAAACAAAGTTAAATGTCCATTCATTGTAAATAGATTCAATAAACATAAAATGTTGGTTAATCCATCTAGGCCTAACCTAAAATTATTGTGTGTATGCTTAATTTATTTGACCTGTTGTAACGGCAACATACAAACAATAATTTTAGGTCAGACCTAGAGTTAAAATTACTTTCTAAGCCTAACCTAAAATGTCAGCGCTTGACGATAATATCTGAACTACGATGGACGGAACAGATCGTCTGTTAATTTAAATCAGTGGCGGCTCCTTGTGAGGTTGTTTGGTTGCACAACCCCTAAGAAAGAAAACAAATAATTAATGACATTAATATTTCTTTAAATATCAGTGCATTATCAATATCAACCTCATTTCAATAAAAAATTTACGGCAAAGAATGTCCCCAAACGGTTGAAAAGCCGAAGAACATCGACCCAACCTTCGCCCGCAGCGTTTGGTAACGAACGCACTGCTTCTGCAACCAGAGCCTAATGCAGCTATTAGCAATGAAACTGGTGGGGAATTTGTAACTAACGAGTTGCTATGGCAACTCACATAAAGCCTTCAGGTTCACAAAAGTTCTGCAACACGCCACCGGGGCGCTAGGTATTTGCCATCCAGAATGCCTTGATGTTCATATTTAATGTTTTGTTTAGTGAATAATGCAAGACATTTTGAGGTTATGTGTTGTTAGTTTTGTTCTCGTATTTTGGCTAGCTGTGTTTGTTGTTTATTTGTTTTAGATTGTGTTAATATATTTTAGTGTGTGTGTCTTTAGTCTGGATTCCATTACAGTAGTGCTTTCAAAGTTTTTTAAATTATTCTTCATAAGTTGTAACAATTTGAGTGGGCCTAGACAGAGAGTGTAGCTGTTGATTAGACGACAATCAAAAGCTGTTAATATGCTTTTCATAATTAATATTCGTGCCATTCGTGATTTAATGATGCCACAACCTATTACCAACATGTTTGAACCCATTATCCCAAATCTATTTTCAAACATCCTTGCAATTCAAATAAAAGTTTTTCAACAAAAAAGGATAGGCCAAGTTCCTAAATAGGATATGGGGCGAGTTAATAAATCCGATTATGTTAATGCTATGTTCAGATTATGTTAATTATAAAATTAAAATTCTGTTATGTAAAGCAATATTTAAGCAGTAATTAGGCCTAGGCCTACTCTATTTAAGTTAAGAATGTTGGTGTAATTAAGAAAAAAACGTATAATTCCGCGTGTAATTCCTCACCTAAAATAATGTGTTAAATTGCGTTTATATTCCATACCCCCCCCCCCCCCCCCCCAATCCTCTCCACAAATTGCAACCACCAAGTTAATAACTCAACAGCCGCCATTGATTTAAATTGATGAACCAAAACACATGTATCTTGAATGTATTTACATTCATTGCCACAGCAACTAATTTGGTAGCGCTTTTTTCGTTACTCGTATTTTATTTTTGTCACTAAACAAATCAATTAATAACACTTTTTTTGTTACGCATTACATTTTCTATTTGTTGACTCCTATCGCAAGCCGCGTTAAGGAACTTCGTTCCAATAACCGCTTAGAAAAAGTAAGTAAACTAACGAAACGAACTGGAGAAATGAATCACCCAGTGAAAAGCATGACATGTACTGAGGGAATTAATCTAGTCTGGAACTAAAAATAAGAAGGTATCAACTCTTGTTTGCAATAGTAAACCTAACAAGTCTACCTAACTTATCTTTAAATAAATACAATTTTACCTGTATTGGACTATTGCATGATTTTAGAGATAAACACACAAGTGATGCGATAATTTTGTAAAAAAGTCAATAGTTTTACAGCTTTCCTAAACAACATTACAATCAAAAGTTAACGTAAACTTAACAATTTCATATAACGAAGATATAAAGACACACTAAAAATACAATTACATTATAACAACTACCCCTAAACTAATCTTGGTTCTCACGCGTCTTCTGCTAGTGACATGTACGCATTTGTTCTTCGTTATGCTAACTTGACACTTATATATTTATCCGATATATATCAAATTAATTTGTATTAAAATATATATTAAATACCCTCTCCTAAATTAAAGTCGCGTCGCTTAGCTCGCTTATCCTTCTCGTGACGTATACGAAACCGTCTTTTCTAACTTCTCACAAATATATTCAAGCAATAAAAATAAACGGTATCAGTTAACTGACACAAACTTTCTCCCAACTTACTGTAGTCAAAATAATATTGTTTTTAATCATTTTATTTACTACTTTTTAGAACAAAACAAAAAAATAATATTCTACCTACGTCAATCGTATAAAAAAAAACTACTGTCCCAGGCCGATTCGATCGCGCGACCTTTGAATTACTGGCCGTGCTCGCTACCGTGGTGCTACCCCGTGCGGCCGCTACCGCGATGCTAGATTGACAACACAAACTTGTTTATTTTTAAACATTTCCCCATAATTATAAAACGCCGAAGTTTTGATAAAAGCGGGTGGTGTCATTTTGTTTGGCATCTTAAGCACTATAAATACTGAAAATTTGATCAAAATCGTTAGAGCCGTTTTTGAGAAATTTGCATTTTTGTCGTTTTTATGGGTTTTTAGGGGTAAATTACCCTTACAAATTAAAAATTCCAAAAAATGAAAAAAAACGCCTGGAGATATTAGGGTTTAGTACCTACATACCAAATTTCATGAAAATCGGACCAATAGTGCCCTCTCTGGTCGTGTATACATACAGACAGACTGACAGACAGACACCACTCTAAAAACACTTTTTGGGTTCAGGGAGCACCAAAACAAAAAAATTCCACTAAAAATATTTTTGGGTTCAGGGAGCACCAACACAGATAATTGCACTAAACAATTTTTTGGGGATCTGGGAGCACCAAAACAGATAATTCAACTGAAAATTCAAATTCGAACATTTTTACGAAAACAATACTTTCTCCATATACTACGTATAGGGTGGAGAAAGTAAAAAATCATTTATATAAATTCAAGCTTATAATAATAAACCGATAAATTTGCCCATACACTTTACTACCGTGCTCTGTATATTGTTTTAATTGCATATGATAATGTTACAGACATAACTTATGTAGTATATAGCATTCAAGGCGCCATTTTATTATAGGTCTAGTTCAAATTACTGTAAGTTGAAAATAAAAAAAAAACGTAAACTCCCATAGATCTGCATTGAGCGTGATTTATTTCTCTCGTAACTTCTAAAATATTTGCCAGCAATGATTTGTGTGTTTATAGTCAGGAAAGTGTTTAGAGTACAAATAAAGTTACGGCGTAGATACTACAGTAGTATAGTTTAAATACCTCTTCGACAGTTTGAACTTACGTAATGAACACTGCAATCGATATTGGCGCATTAAACATTAACCTTTCACTACCAGGCACAGCGTAGGATCATCAACATCTTGAAATATTAAATAATTAAAATTCTTAGAGGTGAAAATGTTTAAAAAAAGATGCTGCAACAATATGTTTTACTTCTTTAATTACTTTAATCTAATTAACGGTATAGTAAAGAAACTTTAATGCAAGTGTACAGGTTTCGTTTCACTGAGATTTGTGTAATGCTGTAATTTAAATTGGTGTTGATTGTTTATCTACATTTACACAAATATAAGTTAACCTTAAAGCCTGGTTTACACGCTACGATAAATCGTAACAATTTATCGTTACAATCGAATCGTAGCAATTTATCGTTACAATCGAATCGTAACAATTTATCGTTACAATCGAATCGTTACAATTTATCGTTGCGTGTATTGCGTTGTATTCCTACAAGCTAAAATGCTAAAATTATGCAATGTGTAATATTATTTTTAATGGATATACAAAACTATTTAGTCAAAGAGGTGAAATGGAATAACTACCATTAAAATTAAAAAAACAACCACTTACTTTATTTATATTCTCATAAACTACTCAACTAATTTTACTAAAATCTCACAGTTTACACATATATTAGTACCGGTATTATTTTAGAGAATATCGTCACTACAAACAAACAGATTTCAATGGGGTAGCTACCTCTATACAATAAAAATAAACTGCTCTAAAAAGTATTTAAGCAAACTATAAATCTAACATTATTTAATATTATTCTTAATTGATATAAAAAAACATTTGCAATTCGACTACTTAAGTCGAAGGGATGAAATGGGATAACTACTTTTAAAATTAAACTAAGCAATAGCGAAGCTTTGCCGGGTCACTAGTTTATTATATTGTGTACTTTTTATCATGGCAGCAGTGGTACGGCATTTCATTAGCAGCTGTTTTTCTTTCAATTTAGGCAACCTACAATATATTTCCCTACCCCCCCCCCCCCCCCCCCCCCTCCCCCGTGCGTGAAAAGAGTTTCAGTAAATATATTTTTCTCTGCCCCGAAGCTCTACTGGAATATGAGTGAAACTGTTTATTTTCTTTTTATATTTGTTTTTATTTGGAAGTAGAAGCCTCGCTTGTGATATTTTACCTTATTTCTTCTACCTCGATATATTTCTTGGCGTTGAATTAGTGAGATGCAATCCTGCCGCAGCTTTCCTGCCGAGAGCCAATATATTTCATTCGGTCTCCACCGCGTGCGTTTCATTTAAATCGCTCAGTTAAGATTATTTCCTTGATACAAACGAAAGCGGAAATTCTATACCATACAGGATCTTTTTGGTTTGCAGTTCGGGGTGGGAGGGGGGGTATTGTGCAGTTTTTAGTCTTGTACGAGATACGAAATGGGTAAATAATAAGGTTTGATTTCGTTACATATTACAGAATTTCGTTATTATTAGAAATTTATGATTTATTCTCAAAATAATACAATTATCGTAGGTGTGTAATTTGTTTATATTATATTTATACATTTATTGTTTATGAATATTTTTAATTTCATACAAATCGAATGATTATTTTGAGAGAAAATTTATATTTATCGACGACAACTTCATCGAGACCACAGGCTAAAACGCTACGAGTAGTTTTAACGAAATTGTATTTGATAAAAATCCATTTTCTCTAAAAATAATCATTCGATTTGTATGAAATTAAAAATATACATAAACAATATACCGGGTGTCCATAAAATCCCACCCCTCACCCTCAACTTTGGAACAAGTAGAAATAAATAAATGAGCTTCGGGGTATCTTTATATGACAAAGGGAGATGAATTTTGATGTAACCGACCATTTCGCCCCTTACCCCAAAATGGTGGGTTGAGAGGGTAATTCAAAAATCTTAAATGCAAACCCCCATCATGTGATACCTCATTTTAAAGGGCTTGATAAATAAAGAAGAATGGCACAAATTAGAGGTCTCTATCATGACCCTATCTAAAATGGCGGCCAGTCAAATTTTAAATACTATGTTAATACAATTTGAATTACGTTACAAACACTATGTTCCAGTGGATAGTAATAATGGTTCTTTGCATGTTATTTAATAACATCAGAGGGTCATTCAAAATCTAGTACCAAACAAACATTTACACAATTTGGCATAAACTTAAAAGGGACGAATAAACTTGCAGTTTCTAGATACAGGGAAGCAAGGAGGAATTTACACGAAACAGTGCGTTTATTCAATGCTGCATATCCAGATGTTAAGTAATGTAAGGCGTTCCTTTGAGTCAAGGCTTTATTTTTGCAAAGAATTAAATGGATGTCATTTTGAGCGTTAGACAAATTTAGAATTAATACCAATGGAAAAGGTATTGTAGCGTATCTAATTAAAAATCTGTGTTAGTAAGATGTTTTCAACTTTGACTGGCCGCCATTTTCGATAGGGTTAAGATAGATACCTTTTAATTTATGACATTCTCCTTCATTTATCAAGCCCTTTAAAATGAGGTATCACTTGAGAAGTTTTTGCATTTAAGATTTTTGAATTACCCTCTCAACCCCCCATTTTGGGGTATAGGGTGAAATGATTGGTTGCACCAAAATTCATCCCCCTTTCATTTATTTATTTCTACTTGTGCCAAAGTTAAGGGAGGGAGACTTTATGGACACGAGGTATTTATAATTGTCTACAAATGACAACGGATAGCGTGGAGAGAACTCAGCGTGTACATATTCAGTGTATACAATTCATATTATTGAATCGAGGTTTGAACGAATGTCGGCTCGGTTAGATTCACTTTTGTGTCGGCGTCGGTTACATGTAGGATAGGTGAAATAAGCCTAAGTTGACTTTTTTAGCTTGTAGAATGACGTTTTACGAGAGTATAAAATGGGATACATGTCGGATAGGTGTCGACTACCCGACATTCGGGTACGTGTAAAATAAGCATAAGTTGACTTTTTTTAGCTTTAGAATGACCTTTTACGACAGTAAAAAATGGTATGAAAAATGACTGGAAAAATTTTATTTTAACTATACATCTAATAATAAACCAAAATAAATCAAGTAAAAACTTTATTACGCCAGCTCGCACTAAAATGTCAAAGTATTGAAATCATGCGTTAATTGTTTTGTGTCTGTCTGTCTGTTAACACGATATATGCAATCAAAGAGGTCGTAGAAAACGTCTGGTGGTTGCCAAAATCTTCGTAATTTTATTGCGGAGAGTTGAAAAGCTTTTGACATTTCTAGCTTGGTCGGGGTCACGTTTTTGGGTCAAAATTTTGAAAATACAGTGTGGGGTAACGGTTTATATATTTTTGGGTACGGGAAACCTGATTTTGGGAGTTAAAAAGTCGTAGCGCGTTGGGGTCACGTTTTTGAGTCAACATTTTGAAAATATTGGGTCAATATTTTTAAAATTCACTGCGGGATAACGTTTTATATGTTTTGGGGTACGGGAAACCCGATTTTGACAGTTAAGTCAAAGGAGTCGGGGTCATGTTTTTTGAACGGAAGTGACAAAAGTTCCAAATTACAGAGGTTTTCGAATTATCGAGGTTCGAATTATTGAGATTCGATTTATGAAGGTTCGAATTATGGAGTTTCGAATTATCGAGGTTCGAATTATGGAGGTTTGAATTATGGAGGTTCGAATTATCGAGGTTCGAATTATGAAGGTTCGAATTATCGAGGTTCGAATTATGAAGGTCCGAATTATCGAGGTTCGAATTATGGAGGTTCGAATTATGGAGGTTCGAATTATGGAG
>JAGFPH010003427.1:8293-22504 GCA_018207615.1 Philaenus spumarius | reverse complement strand
GGTATGTAGCTTCCTTTAGGGCCATAAGTGTTCACTAAAAAAGGGTGATAAAAAATTGGACATTTTAGGGGGGTTTGGAGGTAAAAATTAATAAACAACGATTTCTCCAAAATGACCGAACAGATTGGAATGAAATTTGGTATGCAGCTTCCTCTAGGGCCATAGGTGCCATATAAGAAAGGTTTTCAAAAAATTCAAAATTTTATAGGGGTTTGGGGGGTCAAATTTACTAAATCAAGATTTCTCAAAAACTACTGAACGGATTAGAACGAAATTTGGTATGTAGCTTCCTCTAGCACCCTAAGTGCTCGCTAAGAAAGGTATTAATAGAATTCAAAATAGGTGGGTTTGGGGGGGGGGGGGGTTCAAAGTTACTAAAAATTCCACCAAACGGATTGGAATGAAATTTGGTATGTAGTTTCCTCTAGGGCTCTAGGTGCTCGCTAAGACAGGTTTTTCAAAAAAAAATTAATTTTAGGGGCGGTTTGCAGGGGGTCAAAGTTACTAAAAATCCCCATAAGAAATACATAGTGTAATATATTTATTGATTTATTTTGTTGTTGTTAATATATATTTAACTTTGATTTTTCTGCCCGTGCAAAGCCGGATCGGGCAGCTAGTAGTGTATACTGCACGACAAATTTAAATTAAATTTTACGAATGAAAAGGCAGTTTAAATAGTATATCAGTTAAAAGATGCCGGACAAACATTATTCAGACAATGTCAAACATTATTTTGACGCTACAAAACTATGATACATAGGTCTGGATTATGTATATACAAATTAAACGGTGGGCATTTTTTATCACATCGTGTATAATATTGTTGCTTCAAAATCAAAACTATCTTGTAAAAAACTACACGATACGTGTGTTTTATTACTTTAATATAATTATTTTGTTTTCAAATGTTTCTAATCAACTAAAAGAATCCTGCAATTTGGTCCCAAATTAATTTAAAATCCCTTTAGTGAACTTTTGAGGAAAAATGTTGCACTATTTTATCATCTCACTAGATGCATTATAACAGCCTTCTTTTATAAACCACGGATTACTTTATTTAAATGTTATGAAAATTCTCACTCATGACAGATTTTTCCAATTTTCACAGATCGTTTTACTTATCAATGGGTGTTTCAGGAGTAAGAGATAATACTTCGGGGAATTATTTTACAACTAAAAATAAGAGTAAATGGTGGTATAAACTTTGGTCCTTAAAAGCTTTTTTTTTTATATATATCCGCCATTTTTTATTATTTTACAAAATAATTCATATCTATAGAAATGTTTGACCAGTTGAGTTCCAACTTGGTATGAAGTTTAACCTAACAATGATCTACCTTAAGACAATAAACGATTATATCCAATTGTGCGACTCAAAATGACGACTATTTGAAAACTTCAAACATAAATTATTCAAAAATCGTAAATTTTAACACAAAATGTCAAGGTATCTTTTTTGTAGCCCATTTAACCCCCTATCGGTGGGTTCAAGTTTCGAAACAATCGCATGAATGAAATTATAATACAAGTTATGTGTAATAATTGGTTTGTTCAACACGGCATCCTATACTGACACAGTAAACACAGCATTATTTGTAGGCCTACATAAAATATGCTGTTATTATATTTAACTTAACTATTATCCTTCATCCGATTGTTTTGACTGTTGTACCATTCGAAAGGATATCAAATGGACTACAAAAAAGGTGTCCAGAAACTTTTTGTTAATATGTACGGATTTTTAGTAATTTTGGATTTAAATTTTCAAACTGCTGCGATTTTGAAACGCATGATTGGATATAATCGCTTATTTTTTATTAAGATACATTATTATTACACTAAACTTTAAGCTAAGTTTGAACTCAATAATTTGTCTAGATATGAATTATTTCATAATAATAATTATCGTATAAATTATTTTGTAGAAATAACAAAATGGCGGATATATGGAAAACGACGCTTTTCCAGACCCTATGTTCATATGAAAATGTTTAGTATTTTTATCTGTACAGTTCCTGATGTATTATATATTCTCCTGAAACAGCCTGTACAGTGGATAACAAAAATTGGATCCAACGCATAATTTAAAGATTATGTGGAACATCAGACTTTGATGAGATTACATTGAATTATAATTAACGAATCGCATAGTGTAGTATTTTTGAAAACGAAATGAACTATGGCTTCATTGAAAATCTCTTGACTGTATGTTTATATGTCATATTTTAAATAACTTAAAATAATTGGTTGGGGGGGGGGGTTTGGTTAAGTAAAAATTAGTTTCTAAAGTATGTAAATAAATTTAGTATTTATTATAAATACCTTTTTCATTTAAAAAAATATAATTTGCAGAGAAAATTTAAATTTTATTTGGCGCGTGTTTAATAAGACATGTGAATGATTTTATAAAAAAAACTAGAGGCCCTATAAATAAATAAATTTACAAATAGGCTCTACTATTAAATTCGAATATATCTTATTATTTTAATTACGATGTAACATGGTGGTTTCTTATTTTTAAATTCCTTATTTTATTAAGGGTTTATTCTCTAGTTTTAAGTAACATTTTTACTACATTTTCACCACTTAGCAACAAAATGTCAATCTATAGTACTTTTTTATGTATGTTGTAAGAAATAAAAGTACAAATTTTCAGCTCACTAACTTTAAGGAAAATATAACAATACATTTTTATTATTTTAGGGGTTGTTATCACATTTTCGCCCCTTAGTAGCACGCGACAAAATGCACACGCGACAAAATGCAAATCTAATTTACTTTTTCTATGTATATTGTAAGAAATAAATGTACAAAATTTCAGCTCTCTAGCTTTAAGGAAAGTATAACATATAATATTTATTGTTTTATGGGTTGTTTTAACCGTTTTATCAAAATGATTTCAAGCCTATGTTACTCAAGGATAGTGTAGCTTTTTATTAGTAAAACTATTTTTTCAATCGGGTTCAGTAGTTCCTGAGATTAACATACAAACAAGTACACAAACAAAATTTTACCTCTTTATAGGAAACAGCTGACTACTGTTATTATTACAGTCAATAAACATATGTAATGACGCTTACATTTTTGTTAAATACTGAGTACATATTTTTTGTTGTTTTTATGTTAATTAGATGCTGTAGTTTTTCAAAAAGTATATAAAAACACTCGTGGATTGGAATGCAATTTTGCAAAATTTCAAAGCAATCGGTGAAGAACTTTTGGAGATTATCGATTTTGAACAAACGCTCATTTACATTTGTATCTATATAGATTTATTTATGTTTCAATTATTTGTTTTCTAAGATCAAAGTTGATAAATTTTTCAATCAATCAATGTTTTCTAATTTTGTTTAATGCTACAAATATATTTTTCAAATTGATATAACTTGGAAAGCAGTTGACCTATTTTAATATTTTTGGTGTCAAATTGTAGGTAAATGATTACAAAAAAAATCTTCGGTATTTTAATTCAAGTTAGTAAAGTAGTTCTATAATTATAAATATAAAATAAACAAACATAATAAAAAATTTGTATTTTTATTTACTTTTTAATTTATTTTACCTAAACAGTAACTGATATAAACTCCAAAATACCGGAATGTTTACACTATATTTCGGTTTAAGTCTAAAAAAAATTCACCAATGTATCTTCATCCGTTCAAAAGTTATATCCATTTCCCCCCCCCCTCAAAACACATAAAAACAACAATTGCGGTAAAACGCGCGGTAACGATTTTTGTCTGTGATTTTGTAATTATGAGAAATGTGTTTTTTTTTTATCAAATAAAGGTGTAGGATTAATAATAAGCCCAAAACTAAGTTGGTAAATAATGTTAAATGTTTAAATCAAATTATTTCGTATATTTTATAGCAGCAGTTATAATAAAGGTTAAAAGAACCAACACGGCTCAGGTCTACACTTTAATAAAAACCTAACCTAAATTTAGAAATTTAAATAATTTCTCAAAGTTTGAAATCAGCCGTTTTATCTGTTATTTTATTCAATTGGTTGCTATGGTAATAAATGTAGTAAATACATGTGGCGATTCATCAGTGTAGGCCTAACCTAAGATTTTTTCCGACTAAATTTACAAATATTGATAAAAAAAGGCTTTTATAAAAATGAATTATAGCCTATGTTACTCAGGGATGGTGTACCTTTTTATTAGTAAAACATTTTTTTCAATTGGTTCAGTAGTTCCAGAGATTACCATCTACATACAAACAAACAAACTTTACCTCTTTTTAATATTAGTATAGAATTATCCATTTATAATTATTGTTACTAATACTGGAAAGGAAAATATACAGCTTTCGGAAAATAAATCCCAGTTGTCAATAAATTAATATATACTGTAGTTAAATTTACCAATATCTCCCAGATTTACTATTCATGATTTTAAATCCAATATAGGCAACAAATACATTTAATGCACATGTCATCGTCTGCTATCCAATATAAAATAAAACACTATAGGAAGAATGTGTAAAATTTCATTGGCGGAATGTTGGTATGAGAAGTATCTTCAATATACTTGACAGTCTCGCTTTCTCTCTCCTTTCTATAAAAGAAATGTTTTATAAAGCGATTAAATATAGCTTCGATCAGCTGCCAAATATATTATATCAGAATGCTTTTAAAATTCAATTGTTTGTTAATATGCTGTGAGTGGTTTTCCACAGATTTATTCCGTTTCACCCCCTACAAAGTCCACTGCACTGTGATAAAAACATAAATATTTCGTTGAGATGAAAATGAAAACAAGATCTCGTATTTAAATATGGATGTTATTTATTAAAAGCGAAGAATCTGTTTAAATTATAAATATAATATTCGTTGAATATTTAAGGAAGGGGCTCATTGCTTTTGTTTCATTTAAAGTAAAAGCTCTGTAAGGTTTATTTGATTTGAAGTGGAATAAATATCTTCAGTAAACAAACTTTGCAGTAGAGTAATGAGACAGTTTTATGTTGCTGTAGTTAAAAGGCTCTTGAATTTAAACCCATAAGTGTTTAAGGAAAAAGTTGTTTTAACATTTTTGTCTAATATTGTCACAATTGTATTTTATAAATCTTAATGTTGGTATATACAGCGTTCATAAAGTCCAATTATTATATTTTTAGTTGATGGTCTGGTTAAGAGAATTCATTCCTAAAAATCGTAAAAAATTATAAAAAAATTTAACATTAATTTTGTGTTTATTATATATAGTTGAATATAAATACCCCATTTGCAACTAGCTTTTTTTATATTTAGGAAAGTATTACTGTTTTACCGAGAGAATTACCTAACCTCTAACTTGACAGTTTTGCAGAGTTCGTATTCCGTGTTATAAAACATGAAATAAATTTTTTGTTTTTATAACGCTTATTTTTATCACATAATGTACTATTATAAATAGCTAGAAAGTACAGGGTTATTCAAAAAGAAATGGACACTTTTTAATGAGCACAGAATAACGGGTTTTATCAACAGAAAAAACAATTTATAGTACCATTAAAAAGAGGACATTTCAAAAACTTTTTACAATGTTATAAATTTTCTATATGACCGGTTACTCGGCAAACATCAATTCGATGGTCAAGTTCTGACCAGACCCTGTTAAGGGTATTGATGACAACACTCTCTATAGCTCTTCTTGTGCATAGCCTTAATTCCAAGAGGCTCAATGGTAATAGGGAATTAAAAACTTGATCTTCAACATAACCCCACAGAAAGAAATCACATGGGGTCAAGTCTGGAATGCGAGGTAGCCAACGCTTGAATGACGCATTGTCGTCAGTTGCACGACCGATCCAGCGCCTGGTAATTGCTCATCGAGGTATTCTCTGACATCATGGTGTCAATGCGGTGGAGCTCCATCTTGAACCAATATGTAGTCATTTTACTGTCTTCCTCTAGTTGAGGGATAAGCCATTCACTCACCATGTCCAAGTAGGATGTGCCTCGAATCAAACTTTCTTGAAAGAATATCTTTTGCTTTGATACAACATAAAACACGTTTATCTTTGGAGAATCGATTTCATGTTCAACAATTACTCTAGGATTTTGTGTTCCCCAGGTACGCCAGGTTGTGTTTGTTCACCTATCCACTGATTATTAGATCAGTGAATCCATCTTCTTCAAAACGTGTTTTCTCTAGTTCAAGCACACAAAAAGCTTTCTTAGCGCTATTATTAACCATTTTACATCAACAAAAGAAGGATTATCTAGCAACAATGTTCCAACAATCAGCTGGTAAAGTAAAACTTTAGTTTATTAGCAACCCATTGATGACCGGTATAAATTATGCAGTTTCAATGTTATTGATTTAGAAAAGCGTCTATTTCTTTTTGAATAAGTCTGTACTTTGATGAAAAAAATCATATTTGTCATTAGACTGCGAAATTACAAAATCACAGACAAAAATCTGTTTTTAACTTTAGACGCGTTTTACCCAGGGCTCTATAACAAGGGCTATACCATTTTGATCATTTACCGTGCCCCAGTATCGATCGCCTATGACGTCACTATGCTGACACGGACCAGCTGGTAATATTTCAGTAATGTGCCCGCAGTCGTTTACTCGCTGTTGTAACTCGATGGAAAAGCTTCAGTAAAATAAAATTGAGATATTCTTAATCTACATAAACTACGGATTCTAACAGTATAAAAAACTTTTATTTTAACAGGTATTTCGAATTTTAATCATTGAAAATATTTGAGAATTATCACAGACTGACAAAGTTACTAAGCGAGGAAAATTTTTTATTTTTGGGTTATAAACAAACTTCCAGCGGGAAAGTTGTAGCCAATGAATTGATCTAAACTATCCAATTCACCGATTTGTGATAAAATGATTACATCATTATGAAATCGTTTTTTAAATGAGCGCGAAGAGGTGCATTGCCGCCACTCCCGAAGTACAGTTGTTTGATACGGGGAAAAAACATTGATTGATTGATTGATTAATTGAAAAATTGATCAATTTTAATCTTAGAAAACAAATAATTGAAAAACAAGTAAATGTATATAAATAAAAATTTAAATGTGTGTTTGTTCAAAATCGATAATCTCCAAACGTTCTTCACCGATTGCTTTGAAATTTTGGCACAACATTGCATTCCAATCCACGAGTGTTTTTATACACTTTTTGAAAAACTACAGCATCTAATTAACATAAAAACAACAAAAAATATGTACTCAGTATTTAACAAAAATGTAAGCGCCATTACATATGTTTATTGACTGTAGGCCTAATAATAACAGTCAACTGTTTCCTATAAAGAGGTAAAATTTCTTTGTTTGTATGTAGGGCATTTGTAGGGGTGTAATTTCTGGAAATACTGAACCGATTGAAATAGTTTTACTAATAAAAAGCTACAGCTGTAATACCAATAAATAAGCAACATTATGAAAAACTAAAAAACGACAATTGATAGATGAAACGTATATGATTCAAAGATGTGCACAAAAACATAAATTATTTATGTTGCCGTTAGGGCAAGGAAAATAAATTAAACGTAATTTTAGATTAGGCCTAGACTGATGATGAACCAACACATATCTTGGATGTATTTACATTCATTACCATAGCAACCAATTGAATAAATTAACAGATAAAACAGTCGATTCGGATGTCCAGGTTAGTACAAAATAATATTTTAAGTTAGTCCTAGACTGAAACAACACATGTTTCAACACACACAAACCAATAAAAACTTGCGTTGTGGAATTTAAAAATAAGAAACAACTATATTACATCCTAATTAAACATAAATATGACATTATAATTTAATAGTAGGCCTATTTATTGATAATACGGTAATTGACAGTGTGTAACCAATATTAAGAGCTGATTTCAAAATATGAAACAATTATTAATATTTCTTACTTTTTGGTAATTTTTTGATTAAGTTTAGACCTGGTACAATGGCACCAAATCATATCACTGAATATTCAACTTATCAAATGTAGGTCAATGATACTAATAAACAAAACAAAGTCTAGCCTAATGACCCAGTAGGCCTATAGTAAATTACATGTAAATCAGAGCCTAATCAAATCATAAAATGAACTGTAAATAGACAAAAAGCCATATGTAGAAACTATTCAATCAACCTTAAGTTAGAATATTGTGTGAAATTATTAACAGAATCTAAAGATCCATTTGTGTAAAGAAAACAATCTTGTAACCTAAAATTCGACACCATAGCTTAAAACTTTCAATGTAAATACTAAACACAAATCACTAGTCACAACAAACCACATATAAGAAATAATTATATTCATTTATTTATTAACTGAAGTGCATTAGACATATGAATTAATAAAATCTGTACGAATCGTACAACTCAATTGCAGACGAAAGTTCTGTATCAAAACAGTACGACGCCATGACTGTTTATAATAAATTGCGCATGACGTAATCGAGTGTCGAATCAAAACATGAATGTAAATAAATATTTAACTTATCAGAACACAGTGGAAACCAACAAAATTATATCTATTAGGAATAATTAGACCTTAAAGTAATATTAGTTCAAGCCAAATGTGTTAGAAATAATTAGGATAATTAATATAAGCATTGTCTGTCATAACGGAAATCGTCAAACATGGCTGGCGCGAAAACCAAGTTGATTTTCAAAAGGTGACGCGATTTAAATAATTAAACTTATAGATAACATTTTAGCATCAAAGTAACTATAAAAATTTGTATAATAAATAGACAGAAAGTGAATATTTACACCATGAACGATATAATTAATCCCTTTCAAAATGCTTGAAAAACACCGTACGCTAAGTGGAACAACCAATAGAGAACTTCAGAAATCCGTAACTAGCGCCTGGACGTGCAGCGGTTGCACGCGAACTAGAAAACCGACGCGGTAGTTTGAGAAGCTTTTAAAAAGGACTTAAAAGAGACGCTGGAAGAAGCAAGATGTGAATTTACAGTTAATAAGTTTTCGTGTTTTTAAAGTGTGAATAAGTTCAAATCAATAGACTCAGTGACTCAAATTATAACAGATGTGGTATACCTGTTCTAATAATACATAACTTAAAGCTATTCAATATATAATAGACTCTAAAAGAAACAAAAGAACTTTGAAAATTACTACAAATTATCTCCAAGCTTAATGATGCCATATTTCTTTGATAATTCTTACTTCTTTCAATTTACCCAATATGCGATTTGAACAATAGTCAATTCAAGTCCAGGCATGTTACCTACCCGAGATTAATTTAATTTAAATACTTTATAATCAATCCACAAAGATATTATTGAACTTTTTAAATAGTCAAGAACATTTATGATTAAACTGAGCTTCAGCCGATGGCAAAATTATTAATGAAAATACAATTTTAAAAGCTTTAACTTCAAGAAATAACAAAAATTAAAATCTTTGTAAAACCATGTTAATATAATCTTTATTTGAATAAATCAAATTTCTATTTATTGTATCCAATCAAGCCTATGTGTTTTAATTAGTCTACAACTAGTGAGTAGCTAGAAATACTTATAATCACACATTATATATTTATAAAATGTTATTATACTGGCCTTATAGGTTTTTTAACCTATATTATAACTGCTGTTATAAAAAATACGAAATAATTTGATATGAACATTAAAAATTATTTAACATCTTAGTTTTGAGGTTATTATTAATCCTACACCTTTATTATAAATAAAACATAACATATGTTTTTAGAAGGTTCTACCGGGGGTTGGCGTGCGGAGCACGCAGGGGTCTCCCCTAGTACATAATAAATGTAGATGATCGAATTTTCAGGTATGAATCCCCTTAGTAAAAATGTGGATTATGTAAATAATATTTTAGTGATTATAAGAAAATAGTACGCCATAAATTTGTCCGTTTTCATACCATATAAATTGTTCTATTTATAACTAGATACATTTGTTTCCTTACATTAGCAATGTTAATTTTTCAGGGATTAAATTGCATTAAATTTTTGTAAACTACTACTGTGACTCAGCAATGCTTCGATATTGCTTGATTTGAGTAGATCAACTCCTATAAAAGAGAGTGTACGTACGTACTTGAACAACATACATAATATAACAGCTGATTTCACCCATCATCTGTAATACTTAAACAAACCCAGTGTATATTATAGTTTGGGGTAACGTTTACAACTTCAATCGTTACAATGTCTTGTGAAGTTGATTTTTCTAAATATGAGTTAAAGAATTAATGTATACTATAATACGTTATAATATTTGCTTTGGAGTTATAAACTATATATAAATACAACCTTTTGTCATCAATGTACGCGTTTATACAATTTTAAAGAAAAAAATACCTATTCGTTTAATTTCAGAAACATTCCTGCACATAAACAGCTGATTTCACCCATTACCTGTAATACACAAACCCAGTTTAGATTATAGTTTGGGGTTATGTTAACAACTTCAATCGTTTTAATTTGTTGTGAAGTTTTTTTAATTTATGCTATAATATAGGTTATAATATTTGCTTTGAGGTTATAGACTGTATACAAATACAACCTTTTAGCATCAATATATTTGTTTATACAAATTTAAAGACGCCTATACTTATACACTCGCTTTTATAGAAGTTGATTGTACACATTTACCGAGTTAAAAATCGCCGTCAGAATAGTTATGTAGGCCTAGATAAGTATTTCTTAATGCTGTTTTTTAAATTATGTATTTCTGATGTGTATCTAATTAATCAGCCAGTGATTTTTCACACTGGGTGCCTACTAGTAAATAAATATTTAGATTAAATTGACGAACAAAATTTAGTAAATGAAATTAAAATTTAATTTTAAGTGCCTTGTGGTTAAAATAAGGTAATTAAGCTAAGGGCGCGTACTAAACGTATGGGTATTTAATGTAAATGCAATTTATTTTAAATGGGTATCTATCCCATTTTAAAATTAAGGCTAGGCAGGAGTGAAGCAATATTTCTGAGTTGACCGCAGCTCTCTAAGTGGCAGAACTGTAGGCCTACACTACTAGGACTGAGTTTGCTGGTTTTTCATTCTTCTGCTAAAGGCGCAAAATAGAGGATAAAACCCTGATTGTAAACGTACTGAAATGTGGATGCGTGACAATGTATGGTAGTATGTGTTATTAAACACAGCTTTCTCTCACACATTGAACATTAACGGATATATAATTTTTCTAATATTCCCCCACAGGCAACAAGTGTATGTGATAACCACCAGAGTGCAGGCTAAACACTCGAGTAGGAAAACAAAATTGGCGCGTACATTCTTTTACAATAAACTGGATTTCTTCGTTATAAATTATCAAAAACTTTTGAAATTACTTTTATTTGAAATACAATTAAACATCGTATGTGTTCATCTTTTTACATTTTTGATATTTGCATTATTGAATAAGAATAAAATTGCAAACTTTGATTTTGAGTTAAGGAAAGAACAAATTTAGTAATAAACAAATTTTTAAAACTAAAGATATCTAAAGATCGTTTTTTTAACTAAAAGATTTCTCATTCGGACTGCCCTAAACTTTATGACACATGCAGATTAATCAAATCATTATTACACCAGTAATCTTATTACACGTATAACATTGCTCTTGTGGGGGTTGAAATTCAAGATGGCGGCTGGGTCTGTCAAGCCTTAATATTGAATTTTAAAGGTACTTATCCCATTTCTTTACTTTGACTCAAGAAATCGAATTGAAAATGTTTTTTTTTCATATCACTTAAGAATAATATTAAAGAAGAGCAGCAGTGCCTATGTAATTGTCAAAGTGTTCCAATCTTTCGGTCTTGTAAAGTCTCGCCAATACTATTGTTGCCGGTTGAGATAATTAAATGAAGTCTGACAGCGCCAGATAAGAAAGTTTGGTCAGTGAGACATTCATTAACTTAAGCACGGAGCTTATTGATTCCTGTAACTAATCTTTGTTCAAATTTTCCAATGACTAATTACATTTTGGCATAAGATTATAGTTTTTGTAGTTATTTTAAATAAAAGCTATAAATTTATTTCACGAAATAAAATGCATTTAAGCATTTTGTAGGCCTACAACTTTTTTTATGTATTAAACCATTGTTTTATCGAGCTTTCGAATTTTATAGAATCGTTTACTGAAGATGGCGAAGTTGTCATCTAAACGCGTATGAAATTTGTGCTCAAGTTTTAATGTACCGGGAATATCATCTCTCAAGTCAAGCCCGTTATTTATGTTTATACATTTAGAGCCTATTTTCTAAACCTACAAAAAGTATTATTATAAACTTAACGTTATTTACCGTCACTATGCTATTTTTTATTCTTTCAACTCTGAAAACCTTTATTTTAATCAAATATTTACGTCTTTACAAAAAATAAGATCATATAATGCAACTAGTGGACCTGGCAATGCTTCGCTATTGCTTGATTTAAGTTTAAGGGAGGTTATCCTATTTCATCATTTTGACTTAAGTAACCGAGTTTCAAATGTTTTTTATATTAATTAAGAATAATCTACACTAATATTATAAAGAGGTAAAGTTTGTTTTTTTTTGTTTGTTAGTTTGTATGTAGGGGGTAATCTCTGGCACTACTGAACCGATTGAAAAAATAGTTGTACTAATAATAAGCTACCCTATCCCTGAGTAACATAGGCTATAATTAATTTCGATAAAACCTTTTTTTATTTCAATATTTGTAAATCTAGTCGGAAAAAATTCTTAGGTTAGGCCTAGAATATTAAACTAACACATGTATTTACATTTATTGCCATAGCAACCAATTGAATAAAAATAACAATATAGCTGTTTGATCAAATATTTCCATTAACAGCTGATTTCAAAATTTGAAGAAATTATTTTTGTATTTCTATCTTTTAGGTTAGGGTTTTAAAGTATAGACCTGAGCATTGCTGGTTCTTTTAACCATTATTATAACTGCTGTTATAAAATATAAGAAATAATTTAATTTGAACATTTATCATTATTTACCATCTTAGTTTTGATGTTATTATTAATCTTACACCTATATTATAAATAAAACATGTTTTTAGAAGGTTCCATTGGGGGTTGGCGTGCGGAGCACGCAGGGGTCTTCCCTAGTATTAAATAATTTTAGATTTATAGTTTGTAGAAATGTATGTGTGAATGAAGGAAGGAGATTGCTTGTTTAATTTAAGCTTACATTTATTAAATAGAAACATGATAGTATACACGTTAGACAATCACACAATTTAAATTTTGAGTTAAAAAAATGTCTCTTACTAATCAGTATTAGCAAACCTTAGTCCAAGTTACATTTTTGATATTTGTTTTTTCATATTATCTAGTCTGTATCGGATTGGTTTATTTCGAAAATACTATAATTGGTGAACAATATTTTGTTTACTATTGGTATATGGTTATTACATCAGAAGTTTATAGAACTGGGTTTCACGATCTAAACTGTTTTAGAAACATTTCACGGTGCAGTCAAATAAAGTGAATCCGCTTGTAGATCGGTTTACGTTACTATTATATCTTGTCTAGATTAGATCCTTCGTGATCTATATTTATACCGCTCTCCAATTTCTCCTCATTTTGATAATCCGGTTTCCATGGAATCACAACTTGGTAGAAGTTCAAGACTTACATTAGTTCCAGTTTTAATCATTGAAATGCCAAGTTATTAGTAACATTAAGCAGCTTGGAGATTTGATACACGTATTTAATATTAATTACGTTGAGATGTGATTGTCGACGTACTTCTAACTATGTCAGTAAAGGTAAATACACGTTATTAACATTATTAAGTACTTTGAAACCCAAGATCGAATAAGCAGAACTTTATAAAAGTTTTTGAAGTGTTCTATAGGCGCACTACGCCCAAAAAATGTCTATACATGTGTGTATAGCAAAGTATATATTACTTTCTCCACCCTATACGTAGTATATGGAGAAACTATTGTTTTCGTAAAAATGTTCGAATTTGAATTTTCAGTTGAATTATCTGTTTTGGTGCTCCCTGAACCCAAAAATATTTTTAGTGGAATTTTTTGTTTTGGTGCTCCCTTAACCCAAAAAAGTGTTTTTAGAGTGGTGTCTGTCTGTCAGTTTGTCTGTATGTATACACGACCAGAGAGGACACTATTGGTCCGGTTTTCATGAAATTTGGTATGTAGGTACTAAACCCTAATATCTACAGGCATTTTTCATTTTTTGGAATTTTTAATTTTTAAGGGTAATTTACCCCTAAAAACCCATAAAATACGACAA
>JAGFPH010003426.1:138469-152223 GCA_018207615.1 Philaenus spumarius | reverse complement strand
CATTTTGTTTTTTTACACGACCTTATAACTCGCCCAAAATCAATCAAAACGTAAAATACTATATAAGTGCCCGCATTAAATCCACGTAAGGGAGTTTACCATGAGGGCATCTACTGATCTGAAGCCGACGGCCGAGTTTGTATGTTGCGAGCGAAACGAAGCAGTCCAAAACTCGAAGCCTCAAGGTCGAGGTGCAAACTCGCAAAGTGAGTTTTTCCGTTGCGAGCGAAACGAAGCAGTCCACAACTCAAAGCCTCAAGGTCGAGGTGCAAACTCGCAAAGTGAGTTTTTCCGTTGCGAGAGGAACGAAGGAGCGCGTGAGTCGAAGCTGGAGGCGCAAGCAAAATCTACTGATATATTTCGCACAAGCTATTCAGAGCTTTCGTGAGTACAAAAATTTCCAAAATAGTCGGTTCAAACCCTAAAACATACAAACTTAATTTTGGAAATTCGCTTAACTCACGTCAACGATTCAGCTGCGTGGTCGAATATTTTAATTTGAAATTTCAAAATTTAATGGGAAGACGAAAAGAATAAGTTTTATATGAATTATATATAGTTCTAGCTGACCCTTACGGCGTTGCCCGTGGTGGTTGGTATTTTCAGTCTTTTTAACGTAATTGTATTATTTTTAAAGATAAAAGATCTAAAATTATGATTTTAGTAACTTTGATTCCCCCAAACCCCTCCTAAAATTTAGAAATATTTCATACCATTTCTTAGTGAGCACATATGGCCCTAGAGAAAGCTACATACCAAATTTAATTCCAATCTGTTCGGTAATTTCGGAGAAATAGTGATTTAGTAATTTTTATCCCCCAAACCCCCCTAAAATTTCCGATTTTTTAAAACCCTTTTTTACTTAACACTTATGGCCCTAGATGAAGCTACATACCAAATTTAATTCCAATCCGTATGTTAGTTTTGAAGAAATCGTGATTTTATAACTTTGATCCCCCCAAACCCCCCCCCTAAAATTTCGAATTTTTCAAACCCTTTCTTAGTGAGCACCTATGGCCCTAGAGGAAGCTACATTCCAAATTTAATTTCAATCCGTTCGGTAGTTTTTGAGAAATCGTGATGAGTGAGTGGTATTTCGCTTTTATACATATAGATTACAGTTTAAAACATTAATAAGTCATATTTAACTAGTGGTTCTGCCCCTGCTTTAGATTTAGGCCTACTTTAGGTTAAAAAAACTTACTTCCAGGAGATGGAAATTTTTGGCTAACGAACTCATGCGAGCGACTTAGACAACAAATGTACCACATTTTACACCAACTCGGACTAACATGAGCCGTCAGAGTGCAAACATATATATATAAACATTGTAATGACACCCCGAAACGTTTTCCGGGGACCATGATCGGTCCTCATTTACTACTCCCGACCTAACCAATCTAAAGTAAGCTTACAGATGATATTTTCAACTCAAACACCGTTTACTATTACATCAAATAACCAGAAAATACGTAAAGGAAATGTAAACAGTACTTAAGGTCTCGATATAGCAGATAAATATTTACTATGACAGTACCAGGACTGCGGGATTATGAAATACGTTTATTGCCTTTGCTAAAGCTGTAGTCAGAAGGCATTCTTTGTGAATATACTGCATCTAGTTGGGTTTTATTGCGTGCATTTACAGACACACAAGAATAAAATATGTTTGCTCTTATTGCGAAAGATGTTTGTAGAAACGATTCAAAAAGGTATTACTTCACTAGCTGTCGAACAAGGGGTAGTTCATTTAAAAAAAAAGGAGCTTTCCACAAAATAAATTTTGGGAACAGGTACGTATTAGACTAAAAGAAATAAAGATATTTATTTAAATTCCCTAGTTTGTTTAAGGGAATTCCATTTCCATAAAACTCCTCCTAAATTTGAGTATACGTATTAAAGGTATGTACGTTTATTTCATTAATATAAACAACTAGATGAGGACACAGCCCCCTGCTCACTTCGCTCACCAACCGACAGATTATTAGCGAATTTCCGTAGGAAAAATGAGCTATTGCAGTTTCCCTTATGGTAAGACTCAAGGTCGGGAGTAGCAAATGAGCACCGATCATGGTCCCCAGAACAGGTTTTGGGGTGTCATTAAAAATCATATATATATAGGTGTGTGTATATATGTGTTCGCACTCTAGCGGCCGCATTTTAAGTCCGATTTGGTTCAAATTTGGTACACATGTTGGATGTCTACTACGTCGCTCACACGAGTTCGTTAGCCAAAAAAATTCAACTGTAGGAAGCACGTTTTTTGACCGGAAGTAACTATTTTTTTGAGATTTTCCCTACGAAAATGCATTTTTTTCTACAAATATAAATGTAGGATGTTATTCTGCACATTTTCTTTACGCGACCTTATAGCTTGGTTCCCCCAAAATCGATCAAAATGTATAATACCATAGAAGTACCCGGTTCAAAGCCATGTGGTGGATTCTACCATGGGGTTGGCGTGCGAAGCACGCAATGCATTGTGTATTGAAGATACTCAACATACGGGGGTTGGCATGCTAAAAACACAATGCTTTGTGAGTTGAAGATACTCTCAATACGGGGGTTGGAGTGCGAAGCACGCAATGCTTTGTGTATTAAAGATACTCCCAATATTCGGAATGACGTGCGAACCACGAGATGCATTGTTTATTGAAAATACTCCCAATACGGAGGTTGGCGTGCGAAGCACTCAATGCATTGTGTATTGAAGATACACCCAACATGCGTAATGGCGTGCGAAACACGCAATGCTTTGTGTATTGAAGATACTCCCAATATGCGGAATGGCGTTCGAACCATTTTGCAGCTATTCAGCACCGTCGTGATACGCTATTTCCCAAATTGTTTTTTGAAACCCTAAAACATAGGCATATGAACTTAATTTTGTAAATTTGCTCAACTCACGTCAGCGGTCTAGCTGCGTGGTCGAATTATTTTTTTATTTGAATGTATGCCGTCTTGAACAACAGTTTTTGTATAATCCCCTCAACCGGGCCTAGTTCCCTACCAGGTTAATTTAATTTCAGCTAACACAAAAGAGTGGTACAGTAAGCAATCAAGAAACATAAATGTAAGTATTAAGTACAGAACACTCAAGTACTAAGTTCAAATTGTGTTTTGTATTGGTTACCTGAATATTAAAGTTTTAAACCGTCGCTGTAGTAACTATTCAACGAATTTAAAATTTTTATTTATTTTCCCATAGGAAAATATACATATTTCTATGAATAAACAAAAATTTGCTTTACCTAAATAATTTAAAAAAATGTCTGGCTTTTGTAACACCTGGTAATGAATAGACTACGTGAACTGATATCCCTATAGAAGTATAGATAGTCGCATCAGCTGTTTCTGACACCATGACAACCAAGTGCATAACAGTCACTCGCAGTCTAATAGTTTCTTGTCTGCATTGTGTTCATTGTCGGGCTATTGTTTAATTAACCTATTTGAAGTTATGTTTGTTTGATGTGCCTTGTCTGTACAACTATGTTGGTAAAACGATAAGGATAACTTTAACGTGTGTGTAGCAAATAGTGCACATTTATTTGTTTGTAGTAGTAAGGATTATCAGTTTACTAGTACGACCCCGTCAAAAATCAAAGGCAGATTAATTAGATGCACATCAGAAATATATCATTTGAAAAAATACTATATACAAACAACACGCTTTTTGTAGGACTACCTAACTATACATCTCCTATGTTGAGAAGATGTTTAACTCTATTAACGCGTCACAATTGTAAGGATTATTTAGAAAAAAATTTATAAAGATTTAGGCCTATTTGTGAAAGTTTGGTATTTATGCAAATTATTATACAGGGTGAGTTTTATGTCCGGGCACACCTGGATATAATTTAAACGGCCTAAGATATCAATTGGAAACCTTGACCATACCTATTATAACATTTCTTTTACTTTTTTAGGTGGTTAATCATTTCGCGCCCCTATTCTAAAGGGGGGTAAATGGGGGCAACTTAAAATTTTTAAATGGGAAATATGGTCAAGTGAGACCGCATTTTAAAAGTATATTTAAGACTAGGAAAATGACATAAATAAAATAAAAATCGGACCACCCAAAACAAAATGGCGGCCCTAAACATGTTGAAATAAATCGACATAAAGTAGCAAATATCTCGAAAAAGAAAAATTTTTAGAAAAATTTTCAAGAAAAAAATGTATTTCAAAGTGCTTGACTTAAAAAATTGCTTCAAAATCGATTTCGTAAATTGTATTTTTACTCCTTAATCTCAGAAAATCTTGGAAACAGTATTTTATTTGGCTTCGCACGCCAACCCTAGTGCTTGGGGTATTTTCAATACACAATGCATTGCGTACTTCGCACGCTAACCTTAGTACATGGGCTATTTTTAATACAAAACGAATTGCGTGCTTCGCACGCTAACCTCCGTGTATAACCCCATCTGTGACACATAATTGTATTAAAATAAGAGAGAGGATAGTACATTAATGTAAGAGAGTAACTAATAAAACCCCAAAAGCAGTTATTATTATAATTATTAGCTAAACGAGAATTTTTGGAAATATGTGGTGTTTTACATATATTAGGGTACATTAAGGGCTACAAATAAGCAAAATTTTATCAAAATCGTTATAGCCGTTTTTGTATAAAAAAATAATAACTGATTTTTTGGGGGGGTTTTGCCAAAAAGGGGGTTGTTTTTTAATTTGTTTTTTAAAAAAATTTCTTGCATCTATACAGGCCTAATTGATATGTTTGGTGCAAATCTGTTCGAAATCAATCGAATAGTTTTCTCTCTAGCTTTGTATACATACAGACGTACAGTAGACATTATGTAAAAACCACTGTTTTGAACTCACGAGGCCCCAAAACGGATATTTCCACAAAAATCTCAACATCGATTTTTTCCCCGATCAGTATACTTTCTCTATACTATAGTATGGTGATAAAGTAAAAAAATCAACTTCAAAAGACATTAAACTATTGATTGAAGATGTAAACATTACCTCAAAGTGTAATCTACGCTAGGCTTTGTTTAACTATATTACAGATGATGGGTGAAATCAACTGTTATATTATATTGTTACTCACGTTCTTACATACACTCACTTTACTAAGAGTTGACTAACACGATCCCGTGCAGAGTGATTTGATACACATGAGTCAAAAATAATACAAGTTCAAAATATTTTTTTTAATGTGTTATAGAACTAATATGACTTGTTTAGAAGTCAAAAGATATACAAACAACAAACTGTACATAACTGGGTATATTATGGCGTTAGTGATTTTCAACATGGTTTAAATAAACATCTAACTCAAAGGTCCGAAATAAATTTCGGAAAACACAACAAAAGATCACACATTTTAATCATAGTCCTACTTACCCCAAATATTCAGTTATTTAGGAAAAACTATATTAGTGATCATTTTGAAATTCACTTTTTCATCGACAGTATGCATATATTTATAAATTAACAGTAGCTCAACAGACTATAGTGACTCTATTAAAATAGCAATATGTCAACCAAGCAGCTAAACCTCTGACGTGAGTCCAGCAAATTTCCAAAATAATGTTTATAGGCGTATGTTTTATAGTTTCAACAAACAATTTGGGAAATATGTCTATTCACGACGGTGCTGAATAGCTGCAAAATCTTCAATACTCAAAGCATTGCGTTCTTTGCACGCCATTCCGCATATTGGGAGTATCTTCAATACAGAATGCATTGCGTGCTTCACAAGCCATTCCCCATATTGGGAGTATGTTCAATACACGATACATTGCGCATATTTCGAGTATCTTCAACACACAAAGCATTGCGTCTTTCGCACGCCAACCCCACGGTATCGACCACATGGCTTTGAACCAGATACTTTTATGGTATTTTAAGTTTTGATTAATTTTGGGGAAACCAAGTGAGCTATAAGGACGCGTAAAAAAATGAAAAATGTGCAGAATAACATAATACATTTATATTTGTAAAAAACACTCTAAAAAACATTTATTCTCGTAGGAATAATCACAAAAATTATTTACTTCGGTTCAAAAAACGTGCTTCCGTTTGATGGATTTTTTTTTTGCTAACGAACTCGTCTGAGCGACATGGACACCCAACATGTGTACCAAATTTGGACCAAATCGGGCTTAAAATGCGGCCGCTAGAGTGCGAACACATATATACATATAAATATACATATATACATATTTATATATATGATTTTTAATGACACCCCAAATCGTGTTCTAGGGACCATGATCGGTGCTCATTTGCTACTTCCGACCTTGGGTCTTACCATAAGGAGCACTGCAATAGCTCATTTTTCCTATGGAAATTCGCTGATAACAATAATGCAGACCTATAGACCAAGATAGTGATAGTTTAAAACAGTTTCGAGTTTGTAAACCTAAGTTGCTTTCAGGATGTCAAGAATTGAAGAAAATAAAAAGGATTGTAAAAATACATACGTTTTCAACGATTTCTAACCTCAAAACTGATTATTCGGCATATTACAGACTGCATTCGTTTTATAACTTACATACAAAAACAACAAACAACCAGACATTATAAGAAGTTTGTTTCGATTGAAGTTGTAAATTTGTAAACATAATCTTAAAGTATAATCTATTCTAGGTTTTGTTAAAGTATTACAGATGATTAGCGAAATCAGCTGTTATAGTATGTCTGAAGCGGGAATCATTTTTGACCGCTGCTTAGTAACGTAAGTAATATGTCTTTGATATGATATGATATATCGACCACATTGCCTTATACCTGTACAGCATGAAAAGTGTGCATAAGTCCGCCATTTTCGGAACGTCTAGAAAGCCGAAACGGCTCGGAGTTGACGCTAAAATTGTGATGCGCGTGTTTCGAATAAACTGTTGTTTGGAACACTCACAACACACTGATTCATTTGCATTTTTACAGACTGACAGAATATTAGTGTGGGGTGATAATGGTATGAAAATTATTAATTATAAAAAATCTTTAAAGGTATACATAAATTACCAAAGCTAGGACTTAATATGGAACTTTAAATTGTGGCAAGAAAAAGTTGTTATTTGAGGAACTTCTTTTTTTTTTTTGGTCAGGCGTAAGCGTAAAGTGTGAGCCAATAAGTTAAATTTTATTATAGTCTTTCCGCTCGGCCGTGATACCTGACTTCTCGGAACTCAACGCCCCCTCCACTAGTTTGCCAACGGCAGGCCCGGCGAGCTGGTAGGGAGGGGGGGTTGAGTTCCGGTATTACGGCCGAGCGGAAAGACTATGAACATATTTTTTCAATAAATTAGCTTGAGTAGTTTAGTTTTTACACCACTTTGGTAAACACAGATATTTGGTTGAACCACTCGAAACCAATTTTTAAAAAAATCAAAATGGATGATACACAAAATTTTTTTAAACTATCTAATATCGTTGTGTCGCATATCGTTTGAAAGCTTATTTAATTCTAAATCCAAAAAGAATTGTAATTATAATTTTAAAAAATAGTAGCCTACAGAAAAATTTGTCAAAATCAGAAAACACGAGTTCGTTGTTTTTTGGTCGCCACTTTTAATCGGTTAAAGATATGCATGTGCAAATTTCACTGTTGGTTTTCTCTTGAAATTCTACATCTAAATGATGTATTACATGTCCACCTTTCCATTTAAAAAAACAAAGTTACATTTATAATGGCTTATCCAAAATGGCGGATACATTTTTTTAATCTTAATATAATAGTATTTTTACATAGAGTAGGTTCCTCCATCACATCTACCTTAAAATTATCCATTATATTATATTAACAATCCCCAAAGCAAATCTGTCTATTTCCATTAATAAAAACAAATAATAGGGGGGGGGGGATTTTTAAGACTCCTGGTAATGAACATTACGTTTACAAGCAATTAAAAACAAATCCCATCCGTGTTCCATGGCCCAATAACGGAATGAAATCAGCGCCCCCAAAAACCCCCGACAGGAAATTTTCAAGTCTTTAAAGCTACTTCACAAAATTCACCCCCCCCCCCCCCCTGGTACCATGGGGGCATTTCGCATGGTCAGAAATGAGATATGCGCCCCGAGTTCTATTTTCGCGGCTTTTCAGCCATTTTTAGAGGTTTCAAAAAAGTTATGCATTTTTAGATGCACTTCATGAAATCGCGATGTATTTCCGCTTTCTCACGAAACTGGTCACATGTAGACTTTTTCCTGGTATTTTTCTGAACACGATGCAGAAAACTGCATCCAAATTGGAGCTGTAGGCGCAAAAATGTATTTATTTTTCAGTAGGCCTACTTTGCCTGGTCTATTATAAGGAAACCTCACCAAAGCTTTGCATGCAATGTATATGCTTTTACCTATGAAGCCCTGTAGCAGTAGATCTGCGGTTGTGATCCATCTTCGTGATTAGACGTTCGGAATCACTACCACACATGTACTATATCAGAGCTTGGTGCTTGCCAAATATTAGGCTGCCTGTTATAGTTGACCGAATGTCGGAAAAGTACTGAATGAAATCGCTTATTATTCCAGTAAAAGTTTTTTATGAGAAAATAATCTATCATTAATTTTACAGAAAAGAGAAATTGAAAACGTGTTTTTATTTGTGTATGTATCTCTATCTTTGTCCTATATAGACTCAAAAACTATTCGACCGATTTCACTAAAGATTTCTCACATACAGAGTGTTGAAAAAGTCCCGGACCCAATAAATAATTCTAAAACGAATAAAGATAGAAATTTGAAATTTTTATCGTGGACACAGACAATAAGATTCCACATTTCAGCGTGGTTAAAAAAATTATCCGCCACCTTGGATGGCAATTTTAATTTTTCAATTGTCAATTATTATTACATTGTTTTTTTTACAAATATTTACCGTTTCCATACGTTTAATGTTATTATAATAAAGGTGAAGAATTATTTATAACATCAATGCTAAGATGGTAAACACAGTTGAATGTCCATCAATCGTAAACACATTCAATAAACATAAAATGTTGGTTCATCAGTCTAGGCCTAACTTAAAATTATTGTGTGTATGTTTGATTTGTTTTACCTGTATTAACGGCAACATACATACAATAATTTTAGGTTAGGTCTAGACTTAAAATTATGCTCTAGGCCTAACATAAAATGTCAGAGCTTGACTATAATACTGAACTACGCCGGACGGAACAGATCGTCTCTTAATTGAAATTGATGAACCGAAACACATGTTTCTTCTATGTATTTACTTTTATTGCCATAGCAACCAATTTGGTAACGCTTTTTTCGTTACACGTATTTTCTATTTGTAATGCCATAGCAACCAATTTGATAACGCTTTTTCATTACTCGTATTTTATATTTGTCATTGCCATAGCAACCAATTAATACCAGTTTTTTTCGTTATGAATTACATTTTCTATCTGTTATCTCCTACCGCAACCTGCATTAAGCGACTTCGTTGCAATAAGTCTTTCATTAGATACGAGGAACGCCGCCATGTAGACTTAAAGATATATTTATTGCTATTATGTTTTATAAAAAACTTGCCCTGTAATAAGCCCATCTAACTTTCCTTCATATTGACTTTGTATAATATTGCGTATAGGTTTATAGCTTGAGAAGTATTCTATGTATCCCAAGAGATGACCTTCCGGGGAACTTTTTACAAACTAAATTTGCTGAAAATTTATGTCCGACACGAAGGTCTACTATCCAGTTCTAGCCTCTACGTTATACAGTGTTTTATAACTGCCTTATATTTTATATTCTACATATAGTTTTTAAACAAAACAAAATATTATTTAAAACCACTGGAAGAATATTTCTATTATGAGAATACATCATTTAAAAATATACTATTTAAAAATAACAGAATTGATCTAGGAATACCTTACTATGTTGACGGGGATTTTTAATTTGGTAAATGTGTGCAATTATCTATATTATATATATAAAATTGAATTACCACTGACTCACTGATGATTACTATATCTCAAAAACGGCGAAACATATTAACTTGAGACTTAACATAGTGGTTCCCCTTATGCTCTAGATGTGCAATAAGACGGGATTTTAAAATATTTTGCGTTTAAGGTTATTAAAAAGTAAAAAGCGTTAGAAATATAGATGCCACAACTCACTATTCATCACTATTTCTCAAAAACGACAAAACATATTAACTTGAGACTTAACATAGTGGTCCCCCTTTTGCTTTAGATGTGCAATAACACGGGATTTTAAAATATGTTGCGTTTTAAGGTTATTAAAACATAAAAAGCGTTAGAAACATAGAAAAAATCCAAATACCACTGACTGGCTGAAGATCACTATTTCTCAAAAACTACTAAACGTATTAATTTGAGACTTAACATAGTGGTTCCCCTTATACTCTAGATGTGCAATAAGACGGGATTTTAAAATTTTTTGCGTTTAAGCTTAGAAAAAAAGCGTTAGAAACATAGATAAAAGCCAAATGCCAAAAAGTAAAAAGCGTTAGAAAAGAGGTTCTTTAAATAAGCATATAAAAAGGCTGTCCTTCGACAGGTATTAATAAAACTAAAAGTTGAATATTTTATAAACTTAACCTAAGAAAGTACTGCATAGTGTAAATAGCGTATTAACCAAGAATATACGGGATGCCTTTAAAATTGATATGTTTTTATTGAGCTTAACCCGTAGCGAACCACGGGCATCCAGCTAGTAAGAATTATAAAACTGTTGGCGTATTTGTTAATATATTTATTTACATACCTACGTTATATATTTAATGAAAGAAAAAATATATATCTTTTATTTACTTTTAACTTCATATTGATAGATCAAATGATTTAGATGTTATAAATATTATAGTGAAGAAATTAATAATCGAATAAGTTTATATGTTATACGAAGATGTAAGAATGTTTCCGAAGTTAAACGAATAGGTATCTTTAAATTTGTTTAAACGAATATATTGATGATAAAAGGTTGTATTTATACACACTTTATAACGTCAAACCAAATCTTATAACGTATTATAGCATACATTAGTTTAATAACTGATATTTAAAAAAATCAACTTCATAAGAAATTATAATGATTAATGATCGAAGTTGTAAACTTTACCCCAAAGTACTATCTAAGCTGGGTTTTGTCTAAGTATTACAGATGATGGGTGAAATCGGCTGTTACATTATATGTTACTCACGTACGTACGGATGTACAATCGATTTTATAATGATCGAAGTTGTAAACTTTACCCGAAAGTAATATCTAAGCTGGGTTTTGTCTAAGTATTGCAGATGGTGGGTGATATCAGTTGTTACATTGTACGTTACTCACGTACGTACTGACATACACTCGATTTTATAATGATCGAAGTTGTAAACTTTACACGAAAGTAATATCTAAGCTGGGTTTTGTCTAAGTATTAGGCCTACAGATGATGGGTGAAATCAGCTGTTACATTATTTGTTACTCACGTACGAACGGATGTACACTCGATTTTATAATAGTTGATGACAAGTAAATAGGTTTTACACTTGGAACGCGTGAAAGAATTGCAAAGCTTTTTTGTGTGGATCAGATGATGATGACGACATAATTTTACCGAAACCATTCTTCTGTGTAGTAATAAACATTGTTTGGACGCGGAAAATAAGGTAATTAATTATAATAATTACCTGACTTTGGTTAAAAGTTATTGTTTCGTGGTTAGGAAATAGAAACCCCAACTTGAACAGTCTCTTTACATAAATACAGTCTGTCCAGTACAGCTACATAAATACCATTTCGCGAAGTTTGAAATAATATTCGTGCGAACTAGAAACACCTGTATTTTTGCGTACAGCGTTCACCGACAGTTTATTTTCCAAAGTAATTACTCCGAACTTACAAAACAAGGTCCATGCTAACGCGCACGACCTCACTTGATCCCCGCAAATCATCACGAAGGATTACGAATTTTTTAAAACGTCCAATAATTGTTCCCCGAAACCCGTGTACTCATATTAGTTCGTGCGCAAGCAACGTTGGAAAATCACGATTATTTTCGGTTTCCACTCCAAATAACTCGATTCGTTTAAAACCGCTACACAAATTTCGATCTGTTTAGATTTGTTCTGTTCCTATACAATGTTAAAACTGTACATCAGCTGTGGTGTTATTAGCGAATGTTCATAGAAATATTCGCTATTGCAGGGGCCCCTATGGTGAGAGCTAAGGTCGGGAGTCGTAAATGAGCACCGATCATGGTCCCCAGGTCACATTTTGGGGTGTAATTAAAAATGAAATATATATATACATAGGCTATATACATATAAGCATATATATACTTAGGATATATACAGGGTGTCCAGCAATTACGGGATCAAACTTCGAGAAATAGTTCTATGGGTCAAAATAAGAAAAATAGTTCATATAAACATAGGCCCGAAAACACTTCGTTTCCAGAAATCCGCCACTCTGTTTTTTGTACAAAATAAATCATATCTAGAGAACGGTTTGACTGATTGAGTTCAAACTTGGTATGAAGTTTAACCTAACAATGGTATATCTCCAGAAAAATAAGCGATTAAATCCAATTATGCATTTAAAAATTATTTCTGTTTGAAACTTTCAAATCTAAATTTATTGAAAACTGTACATTTTATCAAAATACGACAATACACCTTTTATGCAGCCCTTATGATTCCCTATCGGATGGTGTAACATTCAAAACAATCGGATGAAGGATAGTAGCTAAGTTAAAGATAATGACAGCAAATGTACATAAAATATTGAGGTATTTACTGTGTTGGTATAGGATGCCGAGTTGAACAAACCAACTATTACACATAACTTAACTATTATTAATCATCCAATTGTTTTTAAAGCTACTCCAACCGATAGGTAAACAAAAGGACTACAAAAAAAATGTCTTGAAATTTTTTGATAAAATGTACGGTTTTTAAATAATTTAGGTTTGAACTTTTCAAACAGCCGCCATTTTGAAATGCATGATTGGATTTAATCGTTTATTTTACTTGGGATAGAAGATTGTTAGGTTAAACATCATGCCCAGTTTGAACTCATTCAGTCTAACCGTTCTCTAGATATGATTTATTTTGTACAAACAACCAAATAGCGGATATCTGGAAAACGAAGCGTTTTTCGGGCCTATGTTTACATTATTCTTTTTTCTTATTTTGACCCATAGAACCATTTCCCGAAGTTTGATCCCGTAATTACTGGACACCCTGTATATGTGTGGTTCGGACTCTAATGGCCGCAGTCGCTCGGACGAGTTCGTTAGCAAAACAAAATTCAACAAACGAAAGCACGTTTTTGACCAGAATTAACTGTTGTTTGAGATTTTTCGTGCTATAAAATTAAACTGTTTTGGGATTTAATCTAAGAAAATTGTTGTAGGATATTCTGCACATTTGGTTTTTTTACACGACCGTATAGCTCGCTTGGTTCCCCCGAAATCGATCCAAATGTAAAATTGAATACAAGTAACCGGTTCAAATCCACGAGGGAATTTTAATGATCCGAGGCCGACGGACGAGTTTGTACGCTGCGAGCGAAGCAAAGCTGAGAGTAAGCCGAGGCCGCAAGGTCGAAGTGCAAACTCGCAAACCTTAAATGGTTATGTTTAAAAGAATGGTTATGTTGGTGTCTAAGGAGTAAAACTTCCGTTAAAAATAAATAACGAATCGTTCCTGGCTTTGAAGCTAGGAATATAACACTTAGCACACATTTATTTTAAGTTATGTTTATAGAAATAAACGGTATCAGTTAACTGACACAAACTTTCTCCCAACTTACTG
>JAGFPH010003426.1:114780-125308 GCA_018207615.1 Philaenus spumarius | reverse complement strand
AGTGTAAAAACAGTAAAGCTAAGCCCTCTGGAATTCCCAGTACTTAACTTTTTACTATTAGGAGTCGACAAACATGCACAGTAACAAAGCATTTGCAAGGTTGTATCAACCGAAAGTCCAATGCCTGGGAATTCCAGAGGGATTAGCTTTACTTTTTTTTTAATTTTCGCCTTACCCCCAAAATGCCCCGTTTTTGGGGCATGGGTTGAAATTTACGATACGCCAATAAAACTCCATTTTTGTTCATGTTAACAATCCTCAAAGCAAATCTGTCCATTTCCATTAATAAAAAAAAATAGGGGGGGATTTTTAAGACTCCTGGTATTGAACATAACGTTTACAAGCAATTAAAAACAAAATATCCCATCCGTGTTCCATGGCCCAATAATGGAATGAAATCAGCGCCCCCAAAAACCCCCGAGAGGAAATTTTCAAGTCTTTAAAGCAACTTCACAAAACCCCCCCCCCCCCCACAGTACCCTGGGGGCATTTCGCCTGGTCAGAAATGAGATCTACTCCCCGAGTTCTATTTTAGCGGCTTTTCAGCCATTTTTAAAGGTTTCAAAAAAGTTATGCATTTTTAGATGCACTTCATGCAATCGCGATGTATTTCAGCTTTCTCCCGAAACTGGTCACATGTAGAATTTTTCCAAATTGGAGCTGTAGGCAAAAATGTATTTATTTTTCAGTAGGCCTCCTTTGCCTGGTCTATTATAAGGAAACCTCATCAAAGCGTTACATGCAATGTATATGCCTTTACATATGAAGCCCTGTAGCAGTAGATCTGCGGTTGTGATCCATCTTCGTGATTAGACGTTCGGAATCGCTACCACTCATGTACTATATCAGAGCTTGGTGCTTGCCAAATATTAGGCTGCCTGTTATAGTTGACCGAATGTCGGAAAAGTACCGAAATCGCTTATTATTTCAGTAAATGTTTTTTATGAGAAAATTATCTATCATTAATTTTAAAGAAAAGCGAAATTGAAAATGTGTTTTTATTTGTGTATGTTTCTCTATCTTTGTCCTACATAGACTCAAAAACTATTCGACCGATTTCACTAAAGATTTCTCACACGCAGAGTGTTGAAAAAGTCCCGGACCCAATAAATAATTCTAAAAAGAATAAAGATACAAATTTGAAATTTTAATCGTGGACACAGACAATAAGATTCCACATTTCTGGTTAAAAAAATTATCGGCCATCTTGGATCCGCCATTTTGAATGTAACTTTTATTTTTTGGATACATAGTTTCAATGTATAATTTCAAGAGAAAACCAACGATTAAATTTGCACATCCATATCTTTAACCGATTAAAAATGGCGGCCAAAAAACAATGAAATTGTGTTTTCCAATTTTACCCCAATTTGCTGTACTTTTTTTTAAAAAATACTAATTATTTTTCCTTTTGGATTTAGAATTAAATAAGCTTTCAAACGATATGCCGCACAACGATATTTGGGAGTATTTAAAAATTTTGAGTTACAGCTTTTTTCAAAATTGATTTCCAGTGGTTCAACCAAATACAGTTCTGTGTGGCATATCATTTGAAAGCTTATTTAATTCTGAATCCGAAAAGAACAGTAATTCGTTTTTTTTTTAAATAGTACAGCAAAATGGGGCGAAATCGCGTAGACTGTGTATGACGCTGCGACTGGGAGATTAGAAATGATTCCTTCTATTTCTTCTCCCACTGCGCATGCTTATCAAACTCCTTACATTTTTCTTTTCAACTGACGGAAAGTCGGAAAAGGAAAAGCGTGTCACTTTTCGTCTGATCCAGGCATACCACGCCTAAAGAAGTTTCACTTCAATAACCGTTCGAACAATCAGAATAAAAAGTAAATGTGAGCGGTCGTGGGTCCTCCGTCAGGAACAAAGTTCATCACGCCTTTTCTTCAATTCTTTTACCAGCCTTAACGGCAACATACACACTTAATTTTAATCTTTTAACTGTCAATTATTATTATAGTTTTTATATAGAAATATTTACTGTTTCCAACCGTTTAATGTTATTATAATAAAGGTGTAGTATTAATAATTATTATAACATCAAAGCTAAGATGGTAAACACAGTTTAATGTCCATCCATCGTAAATACATTCAATAAACATAAAATGTTGGTCCATCCGTTTAGGCCTAACCTAAAATTATTGTGTGTATGTTTGATTTGTTTTACTTGTATTAACGGCAACATACATACAATAATTTTAGGTTAGGCCTAGACTTAAAATTACTCTCTAGGCCTAACCTAAAAATAATGTCAGGGCTTGACGATAATATCTGAACTACGCCGGACGGAACAGATCGTCTCTTAAGGGTCTGCTCCAATAAACGAGAAAGCAACCGGAAACGCACCCGTTTCTCACTTTATAACTATCTAAACAGTGCAATTTCTTGCAGCTGAACGCTTTGACATTGCCTCATTTCAAACCATTTTATAAGTCTATCTTTTGTAATAGATTGTTGAAAAAAAGCTGAATATTCTTTATACAATTTCGGATCCGGCTTGCAAATTATTTTTCATTATACATTTTTTATTGTGTTAGGAAAAAATTCAAACTTTGTACTTAGAAAATGTCAATTACATAACAAAAATCAAAAGAATTTAAAAAAATTTAAATTGCAAAACGGATGCGTATTGTGACTGTGCTTAAAATGAGTCCTTGCAAACAATTTCATGATAAAAAATAAACGAAATAAATGGTTTGAAATTTAACATTGCTCTTATGGGATAAAAATCCAAGATGGCCGCTACTACAGCAGACCCTTAATTGAAATTGATAAACCAATACACATGTTTCTTGAATGTATTTACATTCATTGCCATAGCAACCAATTTGATAACGCGTTTTCGTTACTCGTATTTTATATTTGTCATTGCCATAGCAACCAATTATTTCCAGTTTTTTTCGTTACGAATTACATTTTCTATTTGTTAACTCCTACCTAAACCTGCATTAAACAACTTCGTTCCAATAAGTCTTTCATTATATGCGAGTAACGCCACCATGTAGACTTAAAGATATATTTATTGCTATTATGTTTTATAAAAAAACTTGCCCAGTAATATGCCCATCTAACTTTCCTTCATATTGACTTTGTATAATATTGCGTATAGGTTTATAGCTTGAGAAGTATTCTATGTATCCCAAGAGATGACCTTCTGGGGAACTTTTTACAAACTAAACGTGCTGAAAATTTATGTCCGACATGAAGCTCTACTATCCAGTTCTAGCCTCTACGTTATACAGTGTTTTATACCTGCCTTATATTTTATATTGTACATATAGTTTTTAAACAAAACAAAATATTATTTAAAACCACTGGAAGAATATTTATATTATCAGAATACATCATTTAAAAACATAACTATTTAAAAATAACAGAATTTATCTAGGAATACCTTACTATGTTCACGGGGATTTTTAATTTGGTAAATGTGTACAATTATCTATACATATAAAATCGAATTACCACTGAGTCACTGATGATCACTATATCTCAAAAACGACAAAACATATTCACTTGAGACCTTAACTTAGTGGTCTTATGCTCTAGATGTGCAATAAGACGGGATTTAAAAATATTTTGTGTTTAAGGTTATTAAAAAATTAAAATATAGATAAAAGCCAAATACCACTGACTCACTATTCATCACTATTTCTCACAAACGACAAAACGTATTAAGTTAGAACTTAACATAGTGGTCCCAATTATGCTCTAGATGTGCAATAAGACGGGGTTTTAAAATATTTTGCGTTTAAGGTTTATATATATAAAATCGAAATACCACTGACTCACTGATGATCACTATATCTCAAAAACGACAAAATATATTAACTTGAAACTTAACATAGTGGTTTCCCTTTTGCTTTAGATGTGCAATAAGACGGGATTTTAAAATATGTTGCGTTTAAGGTTATTAAAACATAAAAAGCGTTGTAAACATAGACAAAATCCAAATACCACTGACTGGCTAAAGGGAACTCCTGTATTTCTCAAAAACTACTGAACGTATTAACTTGAGATTTAACATAGTGGTTCCCCTTATACTCTAGATGCGCAATTAGACGGGATTTTAAAATTGTTTGCGTTTAAGGTTATTAAAACGTAAAAAGCGTTAGAAATATAGATAAAAGCCAAGTGCCAAAAAGTAAAAAGCGTTAGAAATGAGTTTCTTTAAATAAGCATATGAAAAGGCTGTCCATCGCCAGGTATTAATAAAACTAAAAGTTGATTTGTTTATAAACTTAAGCTAAGAAAGTAGTGAAAGTAGTGCATAGTGTAAATAGCGTATTAACAAAGAGTATAAGGGATGCCTTTGAAATTTATATTGTTTTTTTTTAGCTTAATCCGTAGCGAAGCACGGGCACCCAGCTAGTAAGAATTATAAAATGTAGGAGTATTTGTTAATATTTTTTATTCACACACCTACGTCATTAAATATTTAATGAAAGAAAAAAAAATCTTTTATTTACTTTTAACTTCATATTGATAGATCAAATGATTTAGAAGTTTTATAACATATTATAGTGAAGAAATTAATAATCGAATAAGTTTATATGGTATACGAAGATGTAAGAATGTTTCCGAAGTTAAACGAATAGGTATCTTTAAATTTGTTTACACGAATACATTGATGATAAAAGGTTGTATTTATACACAGTTTATAACCTCAAAGAAAATATTATAACGTATTATATAGCATACATTAGTTTTATATCTCATATTTAAAAAAAATCAACTTCACAAGAAATTATAATGATCGAAGTTGTAATCTTTATCCGAAAGTAATATCTAAACTGAGTTTTGTCTAAGTATTACAGATGATGGGTGAAATTTTGTCTAAGTATTACAGATGATGGGTGAAATTTTGTCTAAGTATTACAGATAATGGGTGAAATTTTGTCTAAGTATTACAGATGATGGGTGAAATTTTGACTAAGTATTACAGATGATTTGTGAAATCAGCTGTTACATTATATGTTACTCACGTACGTACGGATGTACACTCGATTTTATAATAATTGATTACAAGTAAATAGGTTTTACACTTGGAACGCGTGAAAGAATTGCAAAGCTTTTTTGTGTAGATCAGATGATGATGACGACTTAATTTTACCGAAACCATTCTTCTGTGTAGTAATAAAGATTGTTTGGACGCGGAAAATAAGGTAATTAATTATAATAATTACCTGACTTTGGTTAAAAGTTATTGTTTCGTGGTTAGGAAATAGAAACCCCAACTTAAACAGTCTCTTTACATAAATACAGTCTGCCCAGTACAGCAACGATGCTACTACATAAATACCATTTTGGGAAGTTTGAAATAATATTCGTGCGAATTAGAAACACCTGTATTTTCACGTACAGCGTTCACCGACAGTTTTTTTTCCAAAGTAATTACTCCGAACTTACAAAACAAGGTCCATGCTAACGCGCACGACCTCACTTGATCCCCGCAAATCGTCACGAAGGATTACGAATTTTTTAAAACCTCCAATAATTGTTCCCCGAAACCGGTGTACTCGTATTAGTTCGGCGCGCAAGCAACATTGGAAAATCAGGATTATTTTCGGTGTCCACTCCAAAGAACTCGATTCGTTTAAAACCGCTAGACAAATTTCGATCTGTTTAGATTTGTTCTGTTCCTATACAATATTAAAACTGTACAACAGCTGAGGCGTTATTAGCGAATGTTTATAGAAAATATTCGCTATTGCAGGAGCCCCTATGGTGAGAGCTAAGGTCGGGAGTCGTAAATGAGCACCGATCATGGTCCCCAGGTCACATTTTGGGGTGTCATTAAAAATGAAATAAATATATACATAGGCTATATACATATAAGCATATATATACTTAGGATATATACAGGGTGTCCAGCAATTACGGGATCAAACTTCGGGAAATGGTTCTATGGTTCAAAATAAGAAAAAAAGTTCATATAAACATAGGCCCGAAAACGCTTCGTTTTCCAGATATCCGCCATTCTGTTTTTTGTACAAAATAAATCATATCTAGAGAACGGTTTGATTGATTGAGTTCAAACTTGGTATGAAGTTTAACCTAACAATGGTATATCTCCAGAAAAATAAGCGATTAAATCCATTTATGCATTTAAAAATGACGTCTGTTTGAAACTTTCAAATCTAAATTACTCAAAAACTGTACATTTTATCAAAATACGTCAACACACCTTTTTTGCAGCCCTTATGATTCCCTATCGGAAGAATAATAGATAAGTTATGAGTAATAATTGGTTTGTTCAACCTGGCGTGGTATACCAACACAGTAAAGTTACGTTAAAGATAATGGCAGCAAATGTACAAACAATATTGTCGTATTTACTGTGTTGGTATAGGACGCCGAGTTGAACATACTAATTATTACACATAACTTAAACATTATTATTCACCCAATTGTTTTTAAAGCTACACCAACCGATAGGTAAACAAAAGGATTACAAAAAAAATGTCTTGACATTTTTTGATAAAATGCACGGTTTTTAAATAATTTAGGTTTGAACTTTTCAAACAGCCGCTATTTTGAAATACATGATTGGATTTAATCGTTTATTTTTCTCGGGATATACGATTGTCAGGATAAACATCATGCCAAGTTTGAACTCATTCAGTCTAACCGTTCTCTAGATATGATTTATTTTGTACAAACATCAAAATGACGGATATCTGGAAAACGAAGCGTTTTTCGGGCCTATGTTTACATTATTCTTTTTTCTTATTTTGACCCATAGAACCATTTCCCGAAGTTTGATCCCGTAATTACTTGACACCGTGTATATGTGTTGTTCGGACTCTAATGGCCGCAGTTTTTTGTCTAAGTCGCTCGGACGATTTCGTTAGCAAAACAAAATTCAACAGACGAAAGCACGTTTTTGACCAGAATTAACTGTTGTTTGAGAATTTTCGTGCTATAAAATTAAACTGTTTTGGGATTCAATCTAAGAAAATTGTTTTAGGATATTCTGCACATTTGTTTTTTTTTTACACGACCGTATAAGTTCGCTTGGTTCCCACAAAATCGATCCAAATGTAAAATTGAATAAAAGTAACCGGTTCAAATCCACGAGGGAATTTTAACGAGTGCCCCGACGGCCGAGTTTGTACGCTGCGAGCTAAGCAAAGCTGTGAGTTGCAAGGTCGAGGTGCAAACTCGAAAAGCTTAAAAGGTTATGTTTAAAAGAATGGTTTTGTTGGCGTCTAAGGAGTAAAAAACTGCAGTTAAAAATAAATAACGATTCGTTCCTTGCTTTGAACCTAGGGATATAAAACTTAGCACACATTCATTTTAAGTTCAGTTTATAGAGAAAATAACAACATATAGCGATTCCAATATTTCCATCTAGGTAAAATATTGTTTGGTAAAATGTAGCTAAGCGTCGCGTGGTAACGTTTTAATCTCAAGCTATAAAGACACAATTTACGCTCTTAATAAATAAACAACTATTACAAACTGTTCACGATATAAACAAACCTAATTTATAAGAAATCAGCAGTTTTAAACTTTATAAAAAATACAAACTAATTCCAACAACAATTCATTTCTACAACCCTTATATGAAAACAAACAGAAAACCTCTACACCGGTTATCATGCATAAAGTATTTAATTTATCTAAATAGTAATACCCAACTATAAAACTACCTTTTACCTCTGAGCTACTTATAAAAATCCTGGTTTACAATTTCCACCTCTGAAGCTGTTAGAGATAAGAGGATCAAACGTATAAACTTTGCAAACTCACTGCTTTACTGTAAACTCTAAACATTATAGTTTCTGCTTTGCTATATTTAGGTTAGGCGATCAGAGAGGGAAGTGTTAAATATTAAATGGTAGCAAAATTATATAATATGAGATAAAAGTAGGCGGAAACTGTTTGTTACTCAATACTGAAAATCCGGACACAAGTGCCCAAAGTAGTTATATAAATCCGAATGCCTACCCGGTATAATTTTCATCAAGTAAATACGAATACACTAAAAAACCCCGTGAAAAATAACAGCGGATTAATTAGATATACACATTAGAAGTACATCATTTATACAAAATAAAATGTTAAAACAACAGACTTTATATAGGCCTACCTAATTATGCTGACGGGGATTTTTAACTCGGTTAATGTGTACAATTACAAGGATTATACAACTGTAGGAATATTTGTTAAAATTTCGTATTTATGCATCTATATATATATATATATATATATATATATATATATATATACACCACACATTGACTCACTCATCACGAAATCTCAAAGATCATCGAACGGATTGGAATGAAATTTAGTGTGTAGCTTCCTCTATATCAAAGCCCACTAAAGAATACCGTTGAGGGACGGGCTTGTGCACACCGAGACCTTGAACGCTCCAATCTCCGTAGTGCGATGTTGTCACGTTCTTCCCACGCTTCTAACTGACTGCGGCTGACTCAACGCATTTATAATTCTTTAAACTGTGCGATCAAGCCTCGAGCGGTAAATACCAGGAGTGTTCGAGGCTAGTAGATATGGCAACGCTGCGCGCCCATCCTATTGGCCACCTCGCAACGGTATTCTTTAGTGGGCTTTGATCTAGGGCCCTAGGTGCTCGCTAAGAAAGGTTTTCAAAACATTAAAAATTTTAGGGGGTTTGGGAAGGGGTCAAAATTACTAAAAATCCCCATATTTAACTCTGCTTTGTCTATCAGTGCAAAGCCGGATCGGGCCAGCTAGTGTTATTACATATTCAAAGAAAGATAAAAATATTATCTTTGCATTGCTTTTTATTTTTCATATTGATAGATCAAATGATTTAGAAGTTATTAATGTTTCAGTGAAGAAGTTAATAATCGAATATTTGTGTATATGTTATACGAAGATGTACGAATGTTTCCGAAGCTAAACGAATAGGTATTTTTCTTTAAATTTGTATAAACGAATATTTTAATGATGAAAGGTTGTATTTATATACAGATTGTAACCTCAAAACAAATATTATAACGTATTATAACATACAGTAGTTCTATAACTCATATTTAAAAACATGAACTTCATAAGAAATTATAATGATTGAAGTTGTAAACATAACCAAAAATTCTAATCTATACTGAGTTTGTTTAAGTATTACAGATGATGGGTGAAATCAGCTGTTATATTATATGTTACACTCTCTTTTGTTGGAGTTGATGACGTAGGACTAAACAATTATTACCCTTTAGACCTTAAATAAAATAAACGGAATAATAGTAAAGCAGCCACCATATAAACTCATACATCAATTATACCAACGAACAATAGCTTTCGAAAATTTAATTTCCCATTTCCATTTATTAACGAATTAAAAAAGAAAAGATGGGATATTTCAGACACCCTTATGATGAGACCTATGTCGGGAGTGTTTAATGAGCATCAGAACATGATTTGGGATGTCTATACTAATATTATAGAGGTAAAATGTGTTTGTTTGTATGTAAGGGTAATCTCTGGAACTACTGAACCGATTGAAAAAATAGTTTTACTAATACAAATCTACACTATCCCTGAGTAAACATAGGCTATGATTCATTTTGATAAAAACATTTTTATTTTAATATTTGTAAATTTATTTAGAAAAAGTCTTGGGTAAGGCCTAGACTGATGCACCAACACATGTATTTAAATTTATTGGATAAAATTAAAGATAAAACAGCTGTTTGCTAAAATATTTCCACTAACAGCTGATTTCAAACTTTGAACCGATTATTTATATTTTTAACTTTTAGGTTAGGTTTTTACTAAAGTTTAGACCTGAGCCTTGCTGGTTCTATTAACCTTTGTTATAACTGCTGTCATAAAATATACGAAATAATTTGATTTGAACATTAAACATTATTTACCATCTTAGTTTTGGTGTTATTATTAATCCTACACCTTTTTTTATAAAGAAATCATAACATGATTGTGTGTATAGAAGGTGCCAACGGGGTTGGCGCGCGAAGCACGCAGGTGTTTCCTAAAGCCATATAATATATTATGTGTTCGTAATCTAATGGCCACATCTTACGGTCCTATTTGGTCCAAATGTGTTACATATGTTGGTTTTCTAAGTCACTCGGACGAGTCGTTAGCCACGCTTTTGACCCTACTCAATTTTACTTTCTCCACCCTATACGTAGTATATGGAGAAAGTATTGTTTTCGTAAAAATGTTCGAATTTGAATTTTCAGTTGAATTATCTGTTTTGGTGCTCCCAGAACCCCCAAAAATTGTTTAGTGCAATTATCTGTGTTGGTGCTCCCTGAACCCAAAAATATTTTTAGTGGAATTTTTTGTTTTGGTGCTTTCTGAACCCAAAAAAGTATTTTTAACGTGGTGTCTGTCTGTCAGTGTGTCAGTATGTATACACGACCAGAGGGGACACTATTGGTCCGATTTTCATGAAATTTGGTATGTAGGTACTAAACCCTAATATCTCCAGGCGTTTTTTTCATTTTTTGGAATTTTTAATTTTTAAGGGTAATTTACCCCTAAAAACCCATAAAAA
>JAGFPH010003426.1:66145-99310 GCA_018207615.1 Philaenus spumarius | reverse complement strand
CGAATTTTTTCAAACCCTTTCTTAGTGAGCACCTATCGCCCTAGAGGTAGCTACATACCAAATTTCATTTCAATCCGTTTGGTAGTTTTTGAGAAATCGTGATGAGTGGGTCAGTGAGTGAGTGAGTGGTATTTCGCTTTTATATCTATAGATAATTTTTAATGATGCTCCAAAACGTGTTCCAGTAACAGTGGTTGGTACTCATTAACTTAGGTACCTCAGGTAAAACTTCTTCTTTCCTATGGTCATTCGCTAAAAACTATAAAGGTCTTTTAAAAATTAAGAAGTATATAAATTTGTGTTTTAATATACATTTTACTTCCAATTTTACGCAATAATTATTAAACAGATATTGCCGAATAATATCCCTTCGTATATCGTAAATATACATTCAAACAAAAACTAGTTTAGAGTTTTGCAGTTAATTTTAGAAGTTTTCAAATTTGTCGGTGCCCCGGCTTGCTATCCCGCTTTATTTATCCTTCCCGCAGTGCGGCTGTTCCCTGGGGATTGCAGGTCCAGTCCCATCACTGCGAAACCCCTTCTATAGTCTTACAAGCCCTCTATCACATTGCCTAGACAAACTGCACTCGTATCATCAGTTTTCTGTCACCCGATAATCCGAGCGAAGGTGAACAATGTTCAATAACATGCATTAAACATATAGTTATAATTTGGTTACTGTAACCCGTTCATAACTCTGAGGACATTGGACTGAGACGACCTTGTCCTTGAAACACGAATAACAAGATTCAAGTTAGCAAACGTATTTGTGGTGAGTTTTTGTGTTCAGGTTTAATTTGATCAAAACCTACTGAATAAACAAATCAGAATTTGAGAGGTATATTCTTATAAGGTTATAGATGCACATTAAAAAAGGATTTTTAATTTTTTTTAAATTCTAATCGTCAAAATAGTGAAAATTTTGGGGTTCACTTAAAGCCCTATATCAGATAAAACAGCTGTTCCAATCATAAGCAGAACAAAACAAGTTTATTTAAATTTATCACCATAGCAACCAAATTAAAAAATATATATAATTAGTTAATTGAAGGGCTGAGAAGCCAAGGGGTATAAGTGTAGTGAAGTTAGTTTTGAGAAAACTCAGTTTAAAGTTAAACTGTTATAATCAAATCCAGGTAAAACCATGATCACTAAAACTAGTATATTTTTAATTGCTAGGTTCTAGAAAAACATAATAACAAAGATTATTTGATTTTCATACTCTTATCCTTTGCTATCAGCCAATATTTGATAAAAGTTGTCACTTGTACCCCTGCGCTGTTAACACGTTCACCGCTGAGGACGCACATGTGAGCTTCTGCTTGACACTGAACACTATGAGAAGCGGCCGACGGACAGTGCATTGCACGCAAACACCCGTTTTGGAAGTATGTTCAATACGCAATGCATTGCGTGCTTCGCACGCCAACCCCCGACTTGGGAGTAATTTCAATACACAATGCATTGCGTGCTTAGCACGCCAACCCTCGTGTTGGAAGTACTTTTATTACACAGTACTTTGCTGCTACGCACGCCAACCCGCATATTGGGAAGATTTTCAATACACAAGGCGTTGCGTTCTTCACACGCCAACCTCCGTGTTGGGAGGATTTTCAATACACAGAGCATTGCGTGCTTCGCACGTCAATTTTACACCTGTGTCTCTTTAAAATATTAGACTAGTGATGATAACGTAGGATGGTTCAAAAATAAAAAAATTTAATAATTTCATTTAGGCTATAAACATAAAAAATAAAAGGTCAGCTCCTAGTATAGGAAATACGAAATTTGCGCAATAGTGAACGTGTTAACAGGAATTAGAAGTTATGTAATAAAACATAGGCTATAAGTAAATTACCTCTGTAAAGTAAAGCGACTTGCGTCACATGTACCCCTTGGCTTCTAAGCTAAACAGCTCTTCTACGAAGTAGTTTTTTTCGCCACTAGATGTCAGCACGTGATAGACTTACGGTTATATCCTTTGGCCACAAACATTTTAAAGTGTTGAAGAGCCAGTTTCAGCACTTAACTTCGTTATTCAAAAAATGTCACTTGTACCCCTTGGCTTATCAGCCCTTCAAATTATTCTTCACAACAAACAGCTTTTTCGATTGGGATGACAATATAAATGCAAACAGACAAAAATCTACGAAAAATGCTCACTTCAATATAATTAAATTCAAAAATTTATTGTTAGCCTAAAATAAATCAGCCGATTTAGATCAAAAACTTAACATAATTTTAGGTTATGTCTACAATGAACCAAAACACTTTTATCTGCAATAAATTTGGTAAATTTTGAATCAGGTAATTATTCTTCACAATTAACAGTTTTTTTTTTTAATTAGGTAAAAGCAAGCAAAAAGGTTGTTACTGTATTATAAGATAAACATCTGGTGTTTCATAAATTATATTGTTTCATTTAGTTGGTAAAAGCAAAACTAGTTTGAAATTAATTGATATTAATATTGATAACAATATTAATATTGTGTTAATTAATTAATATTGATCATTTCAATATGGACGGTGAAATTACAACGCATGCCGCAATTCAAATTATTGGGGTTGGTCGTGTCTACTTCGATCTCTGACTTACATTTTCAATGTATAGGTCAATCGTCATTGCCGTGAAAATATCGGAACATAAAATAATTAATTGGCTTCGCAACTGGTCGCCGTCGGTTTGGTGAGCTAATCGAGCAGGGGGCGGAGCCCCTAGTATATACAGGGTGTTCATAAAGTCCCTTTAACCCCCTCATTATTTTTGTTACTGTAAATAAGTTACAAAACTTTATATCTTGTGTTTCATAACAGGACAAATGTTTTGACATATCTGACACTATTATTTTGGGGAGGCTTATTGCTTAGGTGGGCTAAAAATTTCAAATATAAAGGTTGGTCATGTAATACACGTTTGAAAAGCTTATTAAAAAAGAAACACAATGGCGCAAACTAGAGCTTAATATCTTACTTCATTTCAAAGTAATGCACAATAAAAGTTTTCGAAAATAACGTACAACCTACTTATTCTGAGTATCAACAAATTAATAACCTGCTTTGATGTTATGATTACAACATCATTTTCCAGAACTTTGATTGTCCATTACTTTGAAACGAAACAAGTTACTAAGCTCTAGTTTGCGCCATTCTGTTCCTCTTTTAATAAACTTTTCAATGGTGTATTGCATGACCTACCTTTATATTTAAAATTTGTTACCCAATACCCATCTCAAGCCCTCCAAAATCATAAAGGTTCAGCTATGTCAAAAAAACGTCCAGTTATGCAAAACAAGATACAGGGTGTATCAGGAAGAAACGGAAAGAATTGCAGGACGTGTTCTACTGGTGAAAATAATGAAAAAAGTTCCTATAAACATAGGTCCGAAAACGCTTCGTTTTCCAGATATCCGCCATTTTGTTTTTTGTACAAAATAATTCATATCTAGAGAACGGTTTAACTGATTGAGTTCAAACTTGGTATGAAGTTTAAGCTGACAATTATATACCTCAAGAAAAATAAACGATTAAATCCAATCATGCGTTTCAAAATAACGGCTGTTTGAAAATTACAAACCTAAATTACTCTAAAACCGTACATTTTAACGAAAAATGTCAAGACACCTTTTTTGTAGCCCTTTTGATTCCCTATCGGATGGTGTAACTGTCAAAACAATCGGATGAAGAATAACAGTTAAGTTATGTGTACTAATTGGTTTGTTCAACTCGGCATCCTATATAAACACAGTAAATACTACAATATTGTATGGACATTTGTTGTCATTACCTTTTAACTTAGCTATTATCCTTCATCCGATTGTTTTGACAGTTACACCATCCGATAGGAGATCAAAAGGGCTACAAAAAAGGTGTCTTGACATTTTTCGTTAAAATGTACGGTTTTGGAGTAATTTAGGTTTGTAATTTTCAAACAGCCGCCATTTTGAAACGCATGATTGGATTTAATCGTTTATTTTTTTTGAGGTATATCATTGACAGCTTAAACTTCATGCTAAGTTTGAACTCAATCAGTAAAACCCTTCTCTAGATATGAATTATTTTATACAAAAAACAAAATGGCGGATATCTGGAAAACGAAGCGTTTTCGGACCTATGTTTATAGGAACTTTTTTCATTATTTTCACCAGTAGAACACGTCCTGCAATTCTTTCCGTTTCTTCCTGATACACCCTGTATATATACAAAGTTTTGTTAACTTATTTTCAATAACAAAAAAAAAATAAATGGAGTTAAATGGACTTTATGAGCAGTCTGTATATATAAGAAGCTTTATTTTGACTGAATACTGACATAGAATCAACGTGGAGCAAAAAACTGCTTAAGATAAAAATACGAAAATTTAAATTTATATTTTTATGGTTCCATATATGCACACTATGAAAGCATTTCGCAAAATTTTAATTTTAAAGAGTAAAATTAATGAAAATGCGGGGATATACTATCAGCTACAACAGATAAAACAGCTAATCGAATCAAAAGTTTAGCGACACACATTTCCTCAACGCAATTACATTCTTTACATATCAACCAACTTAGCAAATTTAGAATAAGTTAATTATTCTTCACAACCAGCAGTTTAATTAAGTTAGGTAAAAACAAAAAGAAAATCAACGAAAAAAATATTGTATTACAATTTAAACCTCTGGTTACATAATATATTGTTTCCTTTAGTAGGAAAATAAAAATTTGTTTGGTATTTTGATTATTTAAATATGAATGGCAAATTACGTCGCACGCCGTAGTTCGAATTATAGGTGGTGCTGCGTATCTATTTCGATCTCCGTCTTACATTAGGTTTAGGTCACCGCCACCATTATCCCCCTAACCCGTTCCAAGTGCCTCTGTACTAATCAATCGTCATGTCCGTTAAAATATCAGGTAATCTGTTAGCATTTGCTTCGCCACGAGTAGCTACGTCGGTTGGGGAATCGAGCAAGGGGTTGAGCCCCTTAGTTTTGGATACAGGGTGTCCCCGAACTCTCTGGACCCCTTTTGTGGATATTTTCCTGGGATCCAGACAAACATGTTTCAAGTATAAACATGGGTTTACGATGCTTATTTTTTCGTCTGTCTGTCTGTATGTGTTTTTTTTTTTAGAAAATACTTAAAATGTTTGGTAGTAGAAAATTTATTGAGATTAAACTTGGTATACCTATTTGTTGCGTAAACTTTTATCGCTGCACTTAAATTAGAAAATTATTTTAAATATTTTCAAAATGGCGGTCGTTTTATAATTTTTAATGTCAAATATCACAAAAACCGATAACTTAATCAAAAAAATTACAAGAGACAAAAAGTTGAATTTTTTAATGACAAACACAATGTTTTTTTTATTTTATCTAAAGTTCAAAGGATAACAGAGATATTAACAAAAAAAAAAAAAAGGAAAATGTATTTCTTGGTAGTTGTCAACAATACTCAGAATTACTCTAGAAACAAAATATTTTGATTTTATTACGAGCTAAAATAATAATGTTCCGAGCACTTTCTGAGCTGATTATACCAGCAAAAAATAATGAAAAAAGTTAACATATTCATAGCTACGGAAATGGTTCTTTAGAGAGAGCTGGCGAAAGATTTCACCCGTGTTTCAGATTACTCACAGAAACTAATCCCTATTGAAATATGTAGGGCGTTAAATAAGTGTAAAGTTTAATTTAATTTACTTAAGATGAGCAGAAAAATTTAATAAAATAGAACCCCTGTAAATAATGTGTTTTAATACCGAATTTTGCGTTTTGGGCCAAATATCGCAACAATCACCGCAGTTACAGAACTAGGACCTGTTTCATTAAGTTAATCTGCTCATTTTACGTAAATTAAATTAAATACATCTTTAATCATTCGCCAGCTGTAACTCTCAAAAAAACCATTTCCGTAGCTATTAATATGTGAACTTTTTTCATTATTTTTTTGCTAGTGGAATCAGCTCAGAAAGTGCTCGGAACATCATTCAAATAACTAACTATTTTAACTCATAATAACATCAAAATATTTTTTTTCTAGAGTAATTCTGAGTATTGTTGACAACTACCAAGAATTGCATTTTTCCTCTTTATTTTTGTCAATATCTCTGTTATCCTTTGAGCTACAGACAAAATAAAATAAACATTGTGTTTGTCATTAAAAAAGTAAACTTTTTTGTCTCTTCTAATTTTTTTGTAAAGTTAGTGGTTTTTGAGATATTTGACATTAAAAATTATAAATGCCCGCCATTTTTAAAGTATTTCAAATAATTTTCTAATTTTTCGTACAGTAATAATAGGTTACGCAACAAATAGGTGTACCAAGTTTAATCTCAATATCTTTTCTACTACCAAAAATATTAAGTATTTTATAAAAAACACGTTCATACAGACAGACGAAAAAATAAGCATCGTAGACCCATTGTTTATATTGTGAAATATGTTTGTCTGGATCCCAGGAACATATCCAACAAAAGGGGTCCAGAGAGTTCCCTGTATAATGTGTTTCGTAAGTAGTAATATGTATGTGGACTCGGTACTGCGAGGGAGCAAAAGGAATTCTTTAAAAAGCACTAAACTAGTTTGTATGTTTTTTGTGCAACTCGTTCCTATTAAATGCTATAAATGTATCAATATTTATTTACAGTAACATAGTGTCCAACAAACATTCAACTAACACCAGCTGTACTAACGAAGACGTAGCAGACAAAGTGAGTCAATCAATACAGACTTTTTATCAGCCGAGTTGAGCCCAGGCCAGATCCGATTGCAATTTGGCATTGGCTCCAATATTTCCAATAGAGATAATTTCATTTTAACTGCTGACTCGTAATTGGTAAGACTTACCTCCCATACAATGAGAATATAAATAATAATTGTAAAACCTAATATATAAATCAGAAATACAATTACTATACTTTACGGAGTTTTACAAGTTGGATGAACTCAAAAATAAGTAAATAGCGGGAGACTGCATTCTTAGTGACTCGATACATCTCATATTGGAAAACACTTACGGTGGTTAGTCTTCTAATTTAAATCTCGGAATAAAAGTCTTCTAAAATAATTGATGTATAGTGTTTGTTGAGTACATTCACTGACAAGAGTAAACCGTAGAGATTATTTCAGTCTGGCCAAAGTAACCAGTTATTTATTTATTACCTGGTAGTCTTATAGCTAATAACGTATAATGAAAACACACATAGCTATTACCACATAGAAAACAAATTAAACTGTTCTTATAGTAAAGTATTGCATTTTTTGTATACTATATTATCCACGTATACAATTTAAGTAAACCGTGTCCTTACTGTCTTTGTCTGTATTATATAAAAAATGCCTGTCATTTACGCAAAAACTCTGACAATACTGTCAAGCTTCAGAATCCGAGTCACCACTAAATCCACCACAATACCCCGATCCAAGTGCCTCTTTCCTAAACAACACTCTGGACTACTGCGCATGAGTCAGAATACGAGTTACCACCACCCCCCCCCCACCACTCTCCCCCGATCATAGTGCCTCTGTCCTAAACAAAATACTGGACTACTGCGCATGGGTCAGAATACGAGTCTCCATTACCCCCACCACCCTACCCCGATCCAAATGTCTCTGTTCAAATTAAAACTCTGGCCATACTGCGCATACGTCAGAATTCGAGTCAACGCTAAACCCACCACAATAACCCGATCAAGTGCCTCTGTCCTAATAAAACTCTGGCCCTACATGCCTCAAGGTCCTGTTCACCATTAGCACCACCCTTTCCCTAACCAAATGCCTACGTTTTAATCAATGTTCGTTTTCGAAATGTCGTAGTAAAATAATCTGTTTGCATTGGCTTTAACACGAATCCCTGAGGAGGCTGGCGAGCGAAGCGAACAAGGGCGAAGCCCTTTACTTATAACATGATAAACTAAATGGTTTACAGCCTCAAACTTGCTGGGAAAATACTCAAATTTACAAATCGTTAAAATGGAATCTTAGGCCTATAAGTAATCGTTTAACAAAACTTCTGTTAGTTTCTTTCAAAAACACTGATTTAAAACGTTCATTGTTGGTTGAATAATCAGCTGTTTATCAACACACATCTACACTTCCGTGTAACGATTATTTGTAAAAAAAATGTGACGTAATTTAGATCTGACTTCTGGGACTGGCATTGTCTCAAATCAAACATCTTTTAATCCTGCAGTTCAAAAACGTCATTCTAGGTTGTGTAGTTATAAGCAGATTGAAATTTAATCCAAGAGTATCGATTACTTTGTACTAATCTCTTTAGTCTAGAAATTATCTTCCCATTAGTTGGGTTTATTTGTAATCTAGAACACAGAAACTGGAACTGAATGCCAGGCGAATTCCAGATGTTTGTCCAACAGTATTTAGTTTTAATAGGTTACCAGTAAGTTTAGTAGTTATTTGAGTTAAGGGTGGTAATAGGTAGATTTTTAGCGAATTTCCATAGGAAAAATGAGCTATTGCAGTGGGCCTTATTTTAACACCCAAAGTCGGAAGTAGCAAATGAGCACTAATCATGGTCCCCAGAACACGTTTTGGGGTTAAAAATCATAACGATTGAGTTGCGCAATGCATTGTGTATTGAAGATACTCCCAATACGGGGGTTGGCGTGCGAAGCACGGAATGCATTGTGTATTGAAAATACGCTTAATATGCGGAAAGGCGTGCGATGCATTTTGGAGCTATTCAGCACCGTCGTAAATAGGCCTATTACCCAAATTGTTGGTTGAAACCCTAAAACATAGGCCTATAAACTTAATTTTGGAAATTTATTCAACTCACGCCAGCGGTTCAGCTGCGTGGTCGAATTTTTATTTTTACTATTATCTATATCTCATTCATTTTAGGCATATCGTTGCAAGCAATATTGGCAGGCAAATAATCTCTAACTCAGGTGGTAACACAAACGGTACACGCTAAGCAACCGACGTACAGTAGAGAATTTCGAGCATGGCCCGTGACCTAGAGATGCGCAGTAGACTCGGAGTTAATTCGAGTGGTGGGGGGTCAGAGAGTGTTTATTAATTAACACTTTGGTCTGGCATTAATAAAACACAAGACTATCGCGAAAACAGTGTGTCGCGTAGTGTCCCTTCCCCTCCAGCGGACGGCGTCCCCGTTTGCTTAAATTCGTAGAGGTCTTGCTAAATCTGACGAACTATACAGGTCGTGAGGAGAGAGATGAAACTCTCGATGCGCGTATGAGGGGAGGTAGAAGAGGGGAGTCATAAACCAACTAAGGTGGTTGTTGCCCCTAGCAGCTGTCCAGCCCATGCGCAAACTTTCTCTTTGCCACTGCGCATGCCTATATTCTGTAAGGAGTAACGGTCCTCCGGATTGCACGGCTACCTGGGGCTGGCTTGGGTCAAAACCCCGCCCTCGCTTCCGCCCGCAGCTGATTCCTTAATGTGCCTCGTTTATGCATCACCACTAGGAAATTAACTTTCTCAACATGGTCATAATTTGCAAATTTCCATAGAATAATTGAAAAGTACATGAAAAAATAAGAAGAATGATACCAAACACGACATAATTTGTTTTAAAAAACAAAAAAATACAGGCGCAGCCTGTTTGTGTGCGGTAACATCCGAGTTGGTTTTGTTTAACGTTATTAAATTCAATGTTGTCAAAAATGTATACATAGCAATATTATTAACCAGTTGTATTGGCTATGTTGTTTACTTTTTTTTACCAAATTATGTCGTGTTTGGTATAATTCTTCTTTTTTTTCAGGTACTTTTCAAATATTCGATGGGAATTTGCAAATTATGATCATGAAAAGAAAGTTAATTTCCTAGTGGGGATGCAGAATCGAGACACATTAAGGAATCAGCTGCTGGCGGAAGCGAGGGCTGAGGTTTGACCCGGGCCAGACTCAGGTAGCCGTGCGATCCAGCGGACAGGTTACTCCTTACAGAGTATAAGACAGTTCATCACTTGCCTTAAAAAGTAAAAACATCGTATTTTAATAATTATGTCCTTTTTGATTAAAAAAATTCCTGAGAAATGCTGCTTCCTTTTAAAATCCAATAATATTTACACTTTGAGATTAATAAAACACTGATAAATGAGAAGTTATAGTTTGTTAATTGTAGCTCATATATCGCTGGGGATGACGACGTTGTTGATGAAACGCGTATATTTAACTACATATTTTAACAAGCCAAATTGTTTTACAGAAATAAATTTCGCCCGCAGTTGTGCTTTGAACGAATTCCCTTGTGACACTTTATCAATGCAAAGCCAGATTAAGGTGCTGAGTGAGGTTTGCGGAATCCAGGAGGACGGATTGCGACAGTGAATTACTATTATTATGGCTGTAAAAGCATCGTTATACTATATATTTATTATGTTTTAATCCAGTTAAAATAAAAGTGTTCATATTTCAAACTAGAATTTGCTGTTGCGATGAAATTATTGATTTGCAATACAACCGAACCTACACAGGGTGTCAACTAACTCTCTACTGACCTTTTCAGGTATTATTCCTGGATCAAAGAAAAAATATATTATGTTAAAAATTTCCGAAACTCAACAGTTACCCGTACACCCGCCATTAAGTTTTTATCACATGCCAATTTTTAATGTGAGAACGACTCTTTTCAATAAATTAAAATTTGGTACATAGCTTTATGACCCAAAGACCCATTTCCAGAAAAAAATATTTTTACAATGTTTACTTTCAAAATGGCGGCCGTTTAAAATCCTTAAATTAATTTAACCCTTGCTGAGGAAGCGTGTAAGCAGGTAACTTATTACAAATTAAAAATAATAAATAACAACATTGTAGGCTGCAAAAAGAATTGAGATTGTTTTCAATGTCGCATGCGAGGTATTCAGTCTATTAATTCACAAATGCAGTAAAACCGTACAAGTGAGATAACATCGACCAATATCTGGAGGATTAGGATAGCTCAGTTGGTAGAGTGTTGCCCCGGAAAGGCAATGGTCCTGGGTTCAAATCCCGGTCTTGGTCCATGTTTTTTCACTTGTAATATAATTAATTTAACCCTTGCTGAGGAAGCTTTTAAGAAGGTAATTTATTACAAATTAAAAATAATTAATAACACCACTGTTGGCTGCAAAATGAATTGAGATTGTTTGCAATGTCACATGCGAGGTATTCAGTCTATTAATTAACAAATGCAGTAAAACCGTACAAGTGAGATAACATCGACCAATATCTGGAGGATTAGGATAGCTCAGTTGGTAGAGTGTTGCCACGGAAAGGCAAAGGTCCTGGGTTCAAATCCCGGTCTTGGTTAATGTTTTTTCACTTGTAATTTAATTAATTTAACCCTTGCTGAGGAAGCGTGTAAGCAGGTAATTTATTACAAATTAAAAATAATAAATAACACCAATGTAGGCTGCAAAAAGAATTGAGATTGTTTTCAATGTCGCAATGCGAGGTATTCAGTCTATTAATTCACAAATGCAGTAAAACCGTACAACTGAGATAACATCAACCAATATCTGGAGGATCAGGATAGCTCAGTTAGAGTGTTGCCACGGAAAGGTCCTGGGTTCAAATCCCGGTCTTGGTTAATGTTTTTTCATTTGTAATTTAATTAATTTAACCCTTGCTGAGGAAGCGTGTAAGCAGGTAATTTATTACAAATTAAAAATAATAAATAACACCACTGTAGGTTGCAAAAAGAATTAAGATTGTTTTCAATGTCGCAATGCGAGGTATTCAGTCTATTAATTCACAAATGCAGTAAAACCGTACAAGTGAGATAACATCGACCAATATCTGGAGGATTAGGATAGCTCAGTTGGTAGAGTGGGGCCACGGAAAGGCAAAGGTCCTGGGTTCAAATCCCGGTCTTGGTCCATGTTTTTTCACTTGTAATTTAATTAATTTAACCCTTGCTGAGGAAGCGTGTAAGCAGGTAATTTATTACAAATTAAAAATAATTAATAACACCACTGTAGGTTGCAAAAAGAATTGAGATTGTTTTCAATGTCGCAATGCGAGGTATTCAGTCTATTATTTCATAAATGCAGTAAAACCGTACAAGTGAGATAATATTAACCAATATCTGGAGGATTAGGATAGCTCAGTTGGTAGAGTGTTGCCACGGAAAGGCAAAGGTCCTGGGTTCAAATCCCGGTCTTGGTTAATGTTTTTTCACTTGTAATTTAATTAATTTAACCCTTGCTGAGGAAGCGTGTAAGCAGGTAATTTATTACAAATTAAAAATAATTAATAACACCACTGTAGGCTGCAAAAAGAATTGAGATTGTTTTCAATGTCGCAATGCGAGGTATTCAGTCTATTAATTCATAAATGCAGTAAAACCGTACAAGTGAGATAATATCAACCAATATCTGGAGGATTAGGATAGCTCAGTTGGTAGAGTGTTGCCACGGAAAGGCAAAGGTCCTGGGTTCAAATCCAGGTCTTGGTCCATGTTTTTTCACTTGTAATTTAATTAAGCTATGTTTAAATTAACTTGTATTTTATTTTTAGCTGTAGAATGAGCTAACGAGACATTGCCGTCTAGTTCTGGATCACCCTGTATATAACAGCAATGTGTGTAACGGTAAATTTAGAGGAAGCCGTTGCTTTTGCCGATAACAAAGTTTTACAATGCAAATACCATACAAGTTAATGATGACATTCTAACAGATTTAAAATACTTACTATTATGGCGGTTTACGATTAATTTCATCATATTAAGGCCTAAAACTAAATTCGACATCTTTAATCCGCTCAACCAATTCACCTTTACTTCGCCTTTGAAATATCATACTTCATTGCTTTGTCGACAACAGTATTAAATTGCAACTGCAACGAAATGGCCTCCATCGCCTGTACAAAATTACCAAATAGAGTAATAATACGATCGTATGCTCAAAAGAAACGGAGTTCCAACTATAGATTTATTATATTTGCGCATTGGAATAAAGCAAATACAATAGAAGAAGTTTTCTCGTTGGCGAATATCCAAGATATTGAAAAGTTAAATAAAGTTAGCTAACAACTTATCGTTGATAAGGGGATGCGAGCACTATCGATATTTACTGAAATATAAGATAAGGGAAGCTTCGTTAAGCTTTCAAGTTTAAAACTATTCTGCAAGAACTATAACACTTAAAGCAAAAAAATTTATTGGGTTAAATAAAGAACTTTTGTTGAGTTAGTGAAACTCATATTTAGATTATTTTATTTTTGTTCGAATGGAATGTTTTAATCGTGTGTTTATTGTCTTAAAAGAGGCGCTTCACCGAAATTTGTGTTAGCCTAGAGGGCCTAAATCAGTATAAGTATAAACGCGCTCTGCCGCAGCCAATGTGAGCAATGGATACAAAACTGTTTAGAATTTAATCAAAACTATTTAGAACTCAGAGAAGGTCTAGCATGACCCATGACCTTGAGATGCGCAGTGATTCTGAGTCAGAGAGGCTCAGTCTGTTGCCGTGCTCTGAACGTAATACTTCGATCTGGAAGCGAATAAAATATTCCAATAAATATATTATCTGTGCCTGGTATCAATTCCCCTCTGAAATAAACACGATTACTGGTCTCCGCTATTTCTACAAATTAACATCAACTCGTACACAAAAAAAAAGAGTGTACGTACGTACGTGAGTAACAATCAACTCCTATAAAAGCGAGTGTACGTACGAGCGTACGTACGAAGAATAACATTTAATATAACAGCTGATTTCACCCATCATCTGTAAACCCAGTGTATATTAAAGTTTGAGGTTATGTTTACAACTTCAATCGTTATAATTTCTTGTGAAGTTGATTTTTTAAATATGAGTTATAGAACTAATTTATGTTATAATTATACGTTATAATATTTGCTTTGAGGTAAATACAAAATGTTATCATCAAAATATTTGTTTATACACATTTAAAGAAGAAATACCTTTTCGTTTAACTTAATAATATAACACCTGATTTCACCCACCATCCGTATTATACGCAAACATAACCTAGCGTAGATTATACTTTGGGGTTATTTTTACAACTTCAATTAATAAAATAGCCTATAATATTAATAACTTCTAAATAATTTGATCTATCAATATGAAATAAAAGGCAATTAAAAGATAATATTGTTATCTTTCTTTAAATATATATAATAACTAGGGGAGACCCCTGCGTGCTCCGCACGCCTATCCCCATTGGAACCTTCTAAAAACATTTACTTGTAATATAGGTGTAGGATTAATAATAACCTAAAAACTAAGATGGTAAATAATGTTAAATGTTCAAATTAAATTATTTCTTATATGTTATAACAGCAGTTATAATAATGGTTAAAAGAACCAGCAAGGCTCAGGTCTACACTTTAAAACCCTAATTTAAAATCTATAAATACAAAAATAATTGCTTCAAATTTTGAAATCAGCTGTTAAAGAAATATTGGACCAAACAGCTATATTGTTATTTTATTCAATTGGTTGCTATGGTAATACATGTAAATACATGTGTTGGTTTATCATTCTAGGCCTAACCTAAGAATTTTTCCCGACTAAATTTACACATACTATTGAAATAAAAAAAAGTTTTTATCGAAATGAATGTTACTCAGGGATAATGTAGCTTATTATTAGTAAAACCATTTTTTCAATCGGTTCAGTAGTACCAGAGATTACCCCCTACATACAAACAAACAAAAATACAAACTTTACCTCTTTATAATATCAGTATAGATATACATAAACACAAAATATTAACAAATATTCCTACAGTTTTATAGTCCTTATAATTTTACACATTTACCAAGTTAAAAATCCCCGTCTGCATTTAGGTAGGCCTAGATAAAGTGTGTTGTTTAAAAAATAGTGTTTTGTATAAATGATGTATTTCTGATCTGTATCCAATTAATCCGCCTGTGATTTTTCACGGGGTTTACTAGTATAATATAATATAACAGCCGATTTCACCCATCATCTGTAATATACTAAAACAAAACCTAAGAAAGATATACTTTGGTGTTATGTTTACAATTTCAATCAATATAAGTCTTGTGAAGTTGATTTTCTGAAAATATGAGTTAAAGAACTAATGTAGGCTATGCTGTAATACGTTATAATATTTACTTTGAGGTTATAAAATCAATATAAATACAACCTTGTATTATCAATATAAATATAAATATTCATTTATACAAGTTTAAAGAGAAGCTTTTCGTTTAGATTCGGAAACATTCCTACTTGTATATAATTAATTCTTATATTCTATTATTAATGTGTTCATTATAATATTAATAACTTCTAAATAATTTGATCTATCAATATGAAGTTAGAAAGCAATAAAAAGGTAATATGTTTATCATTATTTAGATAGTATCATAACTAATATAAACATACAAAATTTTAACAAGTAATCCTACAGTTTTATAATCCTTATAAACTATATTGTACACATTTACCAAGTTAAAAATAACCGTCAGCATTTCTAGGCCGAGATAAAACCTGTTGTTGTTAAATTGTATTTTTTTAACGATGTATTTCTGAAGTGTATATAATTATTCTGCCTGTGATTTTTCACGGGGGCGCACTAGTCACTTAATAAAATACATCTAGGCCTATAACATGTAGGCCTAATAAATAAATACTTAGTGTTTACCATCCTTTACATCAAACAACAAATTACGATAGTCGATGTGCATCGACGTTCGATTGCAACAATCCGATGTGTAAAAGAAAGGCAAAAATGTAGGCTATTCCTTACATCGATGCATTTTAAATAAATCGAAGAATATAAGAAAAACAGCCTGAAGTTACAGTCTCTAGTTATAGCCTGTTTCCACTTTGTGTGTTTATTTTGTAAAAAGTAAAAAGATTGCAAGCTATCAAGCGTCATTACAATATCAGATTCGCTGAGGAAGAATTAATTTTATCTGAGGGTTTTTTTTTATTTCGAGTCTATTTATGTTATTCGTGGATAGGAATGCATGTTTAAAAAAAAATTGTTTCCATTTATTTTATTTACAGTATGTTTACCTGCAGTTTACATTAAATAGTAGAATGTGTGGCGTAAGTTTACTACTCGATCCTAGCCTAATATTTTTGCAAACAACGACGTTGTTTAAACACACTGTGACTAAATACTATGGGTTAGATAGAACCTTTTAGGTTTTTTTTAATCAGTATTCTTTCATTTCTAATGCTATGGTTAGCCTAGGGTCGAAAAGTAAACTTGCGCCTGTTTAGAGCTTGGTCAAGTGAGTGTCGTAATTAAATTTCCGCCATGAAATCTAACGTTTCGTAAAGGGTGATTTATAGTACTTAATTAAGTTGCAGTTAAAACAAATATATATAAATAACCAAGCTATAAACAAAAAATTGAATCCACTGTTTTAGCTAATAGTTAGTAAAAAATATTTTATGTCTTTCAGAACGTAACACTGCCTAGATATAGGCCTATACTTTAAACCCACCAAGACATTACAATATTTATATGTTAGAAACCAACAGTATTACAATATAAATTTAATTAACAACTGTGGATTTAAAAAAAGTACATTTACAACTAATAGTAATCAATTAGCCTAGACTTACTTAGGTACTGAAAATCAAGACGAACATTTCACATCAAATCAAAACAAAAGGTAAATAATGTAACTGCACTTAACACGCATAACGCACAAGTAATACACGGCACGCAATAATAATTCACTATAAACGCACAAAACTGATTTAGTTAAGATTAACGAACGCGCGACATAACCTAGAAATACGCACCACGGCTTCGATCAAACTGATTGTTGACGAAGAAGCGTAGTAGGTTAGTTTAGATAGTTAAGAGATAAGAAATTGGGAAGGCAGTTGCTGTGACGTCATCAATGCTAGCTACAAAGAACTACCGTGAATGTCCTATCTCTCTCTTTCTTTACCGCATAATGCATTATTCTTTGGCTACCACTAATCATACTTTAGTTTAAAAGATAGTTAGCTAAATATAAAATAAACGCAAAACTAAAATTTTTTTATTTAAAAAAATACTATTAGATAAAATCTCTTTGTTTTAAAAACATATTTACACATAGGCTGTCCACTTTAAAACTGTGTGTTTTTACTAATAATTAGATATCAATATATTAAAATTTAAAATACTTTTATTGACTACAATTTACTCTAAACAGAATTATTAATTAGGCCTACAATCCTGGTTGTGATACAATTTAGTTAATTGAAAAATGTCACATTAAATATTTTCTTATAAATGTAATAATATTAGGGGAAACCCCTGGGTGCTCCTCACGCCAACCCCGTTGGAACCTTCTATACACATAATCGTGTTATGTTTTCTTTATAATAACATTGTAGGATTCATAATATTCCCAAAGTTAAGATGGTAAATAATGTTAATTGGTCCAATCAAATTAGTTCGTATATTTTAACAGCAGTTATAATAAAGGTTAAAAAGAACCAGCAAGGCTCAGGTACACTTTAATAAAAATCTAACCTAAAAGTTAGAAACACAGATAATGGCTTCAAAGTTTGAAATCAGCTGCTAATAGAAATATTAGAGTAAACAGCTGTTTTACCTTTTATTTTATTCAATTAGTTGCTAAGGTAATGAATGCAAATAGGATACATGTGTTGGTTCATCAGTATAGGCCTTACATAAAAAAAAATTCCGACTAAATTTACAAACATTGAAATATAAAGTGTTTTTTATCAAAATGAATTATAGCCTATGTTACTCAGGGATAGTGCAGCTTTATATTAGTAAAAATATTTGTTAAATCGGTTCAGTAGTTACAGAGATTACCCCCTACATACAAACAAATTTACCTATTTATAATTTTAGTATAGATCATTGGTCGGTCCCATTATAAGTATTATCAATAATATACTTTACACAAATTTTTGCATTTCAACGAGAGCTTTAAAATGGATTATCACACAATAAGTTTTACAATTTAAATTGTTTTACTTGCAACCCTTCCCTCTTAACCCAATAAGATGAAAATTCATTCATACCCCTAAAACATTACCCCCTACATACAAACAAACAAAATTTACTTCTTTATAATATTAGTATAGACTACGGTTTTGGGTCAAAATTTCATAACCGATTTTAAAATGTATTGCATCAAATTGTTCCACAATTTACGGACTTCTTAAGGAGACCATGCTTTGTCGTCCTATTTACGAACTCTGCACACTTTTGTACTAAAAATATTCTTATTTACTTCAACGTTTTTTGTTATTTATAAGTTGGTAATGCTCCTAGAATCTAAAACAAATCTCTTAACTTATAATAATTCTCTATTAAAAACTTGTATGTTTTAATAATGTGAAGGTGCAGTTGGGGCTGCCAGTCCTAAAGTGTTTTCAATCCGCGGCCCTTTAAGTATAGTAAATATTAACAAACATAAAACATACTTTTTAAGGGGGCGCTTCCCTGTCCGCCATATTGAATCTGATTCCCATAAGAGCAATGCTACAGAATAATTAATTTTTTTTCTGTTAATTCCTAGAATAAATATAAACATTTGGTTCATTTTGAAGTACTGTCATATGCGGATGTTGCTTGCTAAATACATTTTTTAAAACCGTTTTATTGTTTTCATAAACGTATGATATAAATAGTAAAAAATAGTAAAATTTATTAATTTTTTACTCAGTTGCAAAAAGAGATATTGCAAAAAACCTTAGCAACCAACACCCACAATCTATTTTACTTTAAGAAAAAAAATACAGCTTTCGTTTTTTGACAAAAACCAAACAAAAATATGCTTAAGAGTGAAGGTATGTTTTGGTTATTTATCATTGAAATTGGTACCCAACTTCGCCGTTTTGAATGTAGAGAGCCGAGCCTTAAGCTACACGCGAACTATTATAAAGTCTTTAGTTAAGTAAACTTCGTATTTACTCTTTTGAAAGTTCTTCAACCACATTCTATTTCAAACTTTGATTTCTTAAAGGTTAGTTAATTCTAACTCGGTTGAGTGTACAGTGCACCAATATTAACGCTTACCTAAATGAATAACTTTGTCATGTACGAGACGGCTGGAATCGGGTCTACGCAGTTTGTCTAACCTGAAAAACAGTCACGTGACAGGTAAAGAGATCGTTTATTGGTCAATACAAAATCATGTTTGTGAGCTTATACAATTGTTGTTTTGGGAATAAAATCTGCTTACACATTTCCCAAACAAGGGTTAATTAAATAAATTACAAGTAAAAAGCCAGAACCTTTACCACTCTGTCGGCTGAGTGTTACCACGCATTGGTAAAGGCCCTGCATTCGATCCCGGTCTTGGTCAATGTTTTTTGATTTATAATTTGGTTACTCATATTATTATTTAACCTAATATCAATTTAAAACTCATCGTTTTGAATCCAGATCACTGTTGAATAAAATAATACATTTTGTCAGTCAAAGTGACTTTATCAATTTAAGTTATAACTTACTTGTATATTTTGACCCGTTTCGGAAATTAATTCTATCAACAGAAACAAACTATAAATTGAGGTCGTTAGTCCATTAAAATAACACAAGAGTAAACACAACGGCCATCTGTTTAGGTTAGCTTAAACTTCACAGTTCCACAATCGTTTAAGGATAAAACATGTTAGATAAAATCATAGAAATACTTTTCAGAAGTTAATTCAGTAACCCATGACGGTAGCGTGCGAAGTTGCGTTGCGACGGTATGGTTGTAATTTAAAACAATTTATCTCGGCTAAAATTACAAGGTAGCGTTCACGTCATAGGTTATATTTTAATTGGGTTGGGCGCGAAATAACTCAAACAAAGTATGTGTACACACTTAGTTAGTTATTATTCTTTACCTCAAGGTTAGGCCTATGTATGTCCGTATCTAAAAGGAGTTTAATGAACGGGAAGAAAGAGAATAACCGAGAAACTTACATTTAGGGATACAAGGGATCGGATCATGTCGTTCGAGGAATTATACAAGATTCTGGAACAGGCGAGAATGGTGTGAATGGAAATTGTCGACAGAAATCAAAAGGCAATGTCAAAAGGAAAAGTAACAGTGTTGGAAGAAGACGGGTAGGAGAGGAATCAGAGAATGAAAGAAGACAGGAGACTGAACAATTATTTGTGTAAGAAAGCTCATTGTGAGATGAAGCATATAAAACAATATTAAATAAGAATGATCATTCAAAATCAACTCCTATAAAAGCGAGTGTACGTACGTTCGTGGTTAACATATAATACAGCTGCGATTTCACCCATCATCTGTAATACTTAAACAAACCCAGTGTAAATTATACTTTGGTGTTATGATTAAAATGTCTATCATTATAATATCTTGTGAACTAGATATTTTCAAATATGCGTTATAGAACTAATATATGCTATAAACGTTATAATATTTGCTTTAAGGTTATAAAGGTTATACACAACCTTTTATCATCATTTATTCAAATTTAATGATGACATACCCATTAACTTCGGAAACATTCGTACATTTTCGTATCACATATAAACATATTCTATTATTAATTTCTTCTATATACTATAAAAACTTTTAAATAATTTGATATATGAATATGAAATAAAAATCAATTAAAAGATAATACTTTTATCTTTCTTTACATATATAATAACGTATATAAATACAAAGTTTTAACAAATATGCCTATAGTTTTATAATCCTTAAAATTGTACACATTTACCAATTAAAAATCCAGGTCACCGTAGTTAGGTAGGCCTACATAAAGTTTGTTGTTTTTAAATAGTATTTTACTTTCTCACTATACTATAGTACTGTATAGAGAAAGAATTGTGATCGCAAAAAAAATTATATTGATATTTTTTGTAGAAATATCCGTTTTGGAACCCCCTGAGTCTAAAAAAGTGGGTTTTACAAAATTTCTGTCTGTATCTAAGCTAGAGAGAAAACTATTCTATCGATTTCGAACAAATTTACACCAAACATGTCAGTTAGGCCTGTATAGGTGCACGATTAAAGGTTTTGAAAATGTTTGAGAAACAACAATCTATTTGGCCAGGAAACTGTTATTATTTTTTATAAAAAAAATGGCTCTAACGATTTCGATAAAATTTGGCTTATTTGTAGCCCTTAATGCACCCTACCAATGCAAAAACCGCATCTTTCTAAAAATTCTCGATTAGCTAATAATAATAATAACTGATTTTTGGAAGTTTTTTGGCCAAAAAGGGGGTTGTTTTTCAAAAATTTTCAAAACTTTTTACAGGCCTAATTGACACGTTTGGTGCAAATTTGTTCGAAATCAATTGAATAGTTTTTCTGTAGTGAATAATAACAATATTTATTAGTTAATCTTCTACTTTAATGTATCCTCCTACCTTAATACAATTATGAAGTCACAGTGAATCTGTTTAATATTTTAAATATATTTGTGAGAAAGTATATGTGCCAGTTTCTGGTACCGTTTGTTTTATAAGTGATGTATTGCTGATATGTATATAATTAATCGTGGTCTGACTTTTCACGGGGACTTACTTGTATATTATAAAATCTTATGTGTTGTTTTTGCAGCAGGATGGAATTCCTTGAAACAATCGTTTACAGAATCAGGACTCGTCCTCGTAATTCAAATTTTGAAATTGATTAGATTAATATTTTAATGTGCATTGTTCGGTACCTAAGTCACTATTAAATAACAATTAATTTGTAGTAATAAATTATATCATTTTTACTCTGTCAAGAAACTTTATTTGTCTTTTACTAAGACGCGTTTCGGATTTCGGGATTTATTTATTTTAAATAGATGCTAAGACGCTGATTTCCATTAAAAGCCGATTTCAAACTTTAAAGCAACTATTTGTATTTCTAACTTTTAGGTTAGGTTTTTATTAAAGTGTAGACCAGAGCCTTGCTGGTTCGGTTGACCTTTATTATAACTGCGTTTATTTAATATAAGAAATAATTTGATTTTACAAATTTAACATTATTTACCGTCTTAGCTTTGGGGTTGTTATTAATCCTACACCTTTATTGTAAAGAAAACATAACATGATTACGCGTTTCAACGGGGTCGGCGTGCGGAGCACGCAGGGGTTTCCCCTAGTTAAAAATATAAATATGTATTCTGCTGTTATTTATATAGCATACTTTGATCACAAAAAATCTAATGATTTTACCCAACGATAATTTTAAAGTTTTACTATTTTCTCTGCACTAGATATTTAACTTGATTTCGTTCCATGGTTTCCGCATTAATAAGGGTCCACAGGTCAGCATTACAATAACAAAACAATAAAACAATAAATACTACTAGAGAAGACCTTTGCACTCGTGGCCTCGCAGGAAATAAATTGCAATTTCATTGTTTGCAGCGGACAACAGAGATGATCGTGGACATAAATTTACCCTCTTCCATTTCCCCTTTCTCTTACTCGTACAAGTCCGACCGCTGTCCATTGTAATTCCGAATGTTTATAAAGATAAAACTTTTAGTAGACTGCCGTTCGACCGTGTCAGTGACATCAGTACGTGGACCAATTGTGTAAACATTGATTTCATATTACTTTTTAACGAAATGGAAACAACGGTGTTTTGAAATATTCGACTTTTGAAACCGAAATTTAAGTAACATCACTTCACAAAATATTATTAATATTCTAGCTGGCCCGATACGGCTTTGCAGGGATAGACAAATCAAATTTAAATGATATTAACAAAGGAATAAAATCAACTCCTATAAAAGCGAGTGTACGTCCGTGAGTAACATTATAATATAACAGCTGATTTCACCCATCATCTGTAATACTAAAATAAACCTAGCAAAGATTATACTTTAAGATTATGTATACAATTGCAATCAATATAAGTCTTGTAAAGTTGATTTTTTTTTAATATAAGTTATACCAGCTGACCCGTACGGCGTTGCCCGTGGTGGTTGGTATTTTCAGTCTTTTTAACGCAATTGTAGTCTTTTTAAGTGTTCATTCAGTGAGTGGTATTTGGCTTTTATATATATAGATCTTAAACAATAAAATCACTATTGTCATAATAATAAAAGATCTGAAATTATGATTTTAGTAACTTTGATCCCCCCAAACCCCTCCTAAAATTTCGAAATTTTTCATACCCTTTTTTAGTGAGCACCTATGGCCCTAGAGGAAGCTACATACCAAATTGCATTCCAATCCGTTCGGTGGTTTTGAAGAAATCGTGATTTAATAATTTTGATCCCCCCAAACCCTCCCTAAAATTTCGAATTTTTTGAAACCCTTTCTTAGCGAGCGCCTAGGGCCCTAAAGGAAGCTACATACCAAATTTCATTCCAATCTGTTTGGTAATTCTGGAGAAATCGTGATTTAGTAATTTTTACCCCCCAAACCGTCCTAAAATTACAATTTTTTCCGAATCCTTTCTTAGTAAGCACCTATGGGCCTAGAGGAAGATACATACCAAATTTCATTCCAATCCGTTCGGTATTTTTGAAGAAATCGTTTTTTAATAACTTTGATCCCCCCAAACCCCCCTAAAATTTCGAAATGTTTCAAACCCTTTCATAATGAGCATCTATGGCCCTAGAGGAAGCTACATACCAAATTTCATTTCAATCCGTTCGGTAGTTTTTGAGAAATCGTGATGAGTGAGTCAGTGAGTGAGTGAGTGAGTGAGTGGTATTTCGCTTGTATATATATAGATAACTAATGTATGATATATAATATACGTTATAATATTTGCTTTGAGGTAATAATCTGTATATAAATACAAAGTTTGATCATCAATATATTTTTATATACAAATTTAAAGAAAAGATACCTATTTGTTTAACTTCGGAAACATTCGTACATCTAAACAGCTGATTTCATCCATCATCTATAACACTTTAAACACACCCAGTGTAGATTATAGTTTGGGGTTATGTTTGCAACTTCAATTGTTATAATTTCTTGTGAAGTTGATTTTTTAAAATATAAGTTATAGAACTAATGTATGCTATAATAACATACGTTATAATTAGGGATGGGTCGATTCTCGATACCGTTTCTCGATACCACCGATACTTTAGCTTTGGTATCGGTATCGAGAATCGATAGCCGAAACTCGATACCGATTACCGATACCAAGAGATACTCAGTTGTCAGAACTGCCCGTTCTCGTATAGACTCCGTAAATGTAATCTCCGGTATTTGCAATCGCATTCTCTGTATTTTAACTCAATTCAGCATTTAACAATAAATATCAGTAGGGAAAATGTAAAAAATTATTAATTTTATGTAAGTAGACATTTTCCCCAATAAAATGTTTTAGGCAATTGTTTCCTTTCTTAAGTAAACGCTTCTTGATTTATTTTTATTCATACGTAGGCTGTTATTTGTACACAAGAAGTCTAGAGTAGGCTCAAGGTCAAACACTTATGGATTCGTTTGTTATCGTGTCTATAGAATTAGGGAAGAAAAATAACACATTTTATAGATCGGTAACAAAAGTATTTAAACTTTAAAGTAATAATTTTATTTGTTTGAAGTCGGGTAAAACTTGTTGGGACTCACGTTACCCGTGATTTATGATTTTTATGGGAGTCCCGGAATTTCTTTGTTTTACTTTTTATTTAGAGATGGATCGGTTCCATTTTTTTTCGGTTCCCGGTTCTAGAGTCAAATCGGTTCTATTTATTATTCAAGGAATTTAACAAAAATTTAAGAGTAAAGTATAAGATTTAATTTGAATACTGAAATTATTAAGTATGTTATGTACAGATAATTAAATACAAGTATTCAGCTAAGTTAAATTACAGACAAAAAACCATCACTTTCAACGTCTATTATAAAATATTACCACACTTTCGATGCCATTGCTGAAAAGACTAGCCTACTCCGGTTAAGTTCCACATATCCTCAACTAACTAAACTTAATCAAATTAATATGTTAATTCAGTATAGTGTCGATTATCCGAAAGCGGAAATGTACTGTAAATAAATAAGTACATTACAGTACTGCACGTAATTCCGAATTTAAAGGTTTTTACTCGCATAATCAGCCGAGTTGTAGATTTCAGGGAGTTTGTGCGCTCAACGGAACAGCGGTCGCTGTTGTGTCAGCCGAGCCCGCCCTTCGTAAGTGAGTAAGCCTACACAATTTAATTACCCGAACAAATCGACGCTCTACTATTAACTAATGCGGTAACTAAAACAAAAATATTTAAATTTAATAAAAAAATTAATAAAACACTGCACTAAAACTGAATACTGTAAGTATTTACAACACACAGCGTTATTAACTTGATATTACAATACTTTGTTCTAACAAATTATTCAGACTTCGGCGGGACTAAACTGACGCCGTCGAATCAAATTTTCGATGATTGAAGTTCCGATTATTTCTGAACTTATCCGAATTGAACGTTCAGAAACAAAACATATGATATTCCGAGTAACTCAATCCTAGTCAGTCGTAAACAAATATTATTCCGAATAATTAAAAACTTGTTTTATTTTAAATTGCAACGCATTCTGCTATTTCGTTACTGAAACTCTCACGTGTTTTTCATTGGACTAGGTTAATTGTATTTTCTTATGCGGATATTCCATTGTTTTCGGGAGTAGGTTTTTTCGCGGACATACGCTGTAGTATATTAAATTGCGTTTGAATGCCGCGATTTATAAAATTAGCGCTAATATTATTCGGACGTCGTATTCTTTTGCGGACATTCGTCATTTTATTTTTAATAACATTTCACCAATGGTAGTCCATAAAATTGGTACTAATTATATTCGGGCATCGATTTTTTGCGGGCATTTACTGGGGTACTTAAATTATTTTTAACACCGGCGTTTTTTAAAATTAGCGCTAATAATATTCGGACGTCGTATTCTTTGCGGACATTCGTCATTTTATTTATTTTTTTTCACTTTTTTTTTTTTTTTTTGGTATCGGTATCGGGAATTGAGAATCGATTTTTCAAAGTATTGGTATCGGTATCGAGAATCGAAAAATCTGGTATCGACACATCCCTAGTTATAATATTTGCTTTGAAATGTTCAGTGCAATTTCAGTGGATCCAAAAGTCCGCAGGCGACTATCACGGCCGACTGTTAAAGTTTGGACGTTTGTTGTGTGTGATTCTGTTTAACATTATTGTTGGGACGACTCGTCCGAGCGATTTAGAACGCCAACGTGTGTACCAAATTTAGACAAAAAATGCGGCCGTTATAGTTTGAACACTCACAGGTTTAATGATGGCCGAAAACGTGTTCTGAGGACCACGATCGGTGTTCATTTACTACCCAAGACCTTAGGTCTTACCAAAAGTGTCACTTCAATAGCTCATCTTTCCTATGGAAATTCGCTGATAACCCTGCTAGCAATTTTTATTTAGCAGACTTATAAAAGTTTAGTTAAAAGGTTTGTTTAGTAAGTTTTAACGTTATGCACTAACTTCCAAAAAAATACCTTTTTGAAATATACAGTAGACTATTTGTACAATAATACAGCTTTATCTTAATCGAATTAACAGTACGCCCTACACCAATACAGTTACTTCATTTACAAACCGGAATCAGGGAAATGTATATCAGTTTTTGTAAGCTATACGAAGGGTTTCCTCGCATCTCTTTGTTTCGGTATGACAATAGAGATGCTTCAGTCTTTTGATTTATAGCCTCGCGCGGGGTCGATGTTTTTATTGGCCATTGTAATATCATTAATAGCTGTTGTAGAACAAACATCCCTTACTTGCATGGCGACGAAACAAGTCTTTGCTTGTAGTATGTTAACTAAATCTACGCCAAATATATAAAACTTTTTCTTTTTTTTTTCATCTTGTCTTTCATGGACCGTTCATCCGATTACAATAAAATCTTGGTGAGTTTTTGTGCGCGGGTTTCGGACGAAAAACAAAACTAAACGATAGAACATTAACAATTTAAATACAAACATTTTGTGCTCAAAAGCCTTCGAAAGTTAATGGTTAAAAATAATTCAAATACAAACAAATTTAGTTAAATTTCTTTAAACATAGTTAATGACTCACAAATGACAAAAAAACTTAATACCCAAAAGAATACTTAATTGGGTAAAGGCTCCTTCCCCAGCTTTCATTCAAATTGTGTGTGTTCTCCTCCTTCGAAAATACTTCACCGATTTAAATAAAATATTGCAGACACATTTTACATGGTATGAAGGGTGCACCACTTCAATTTCAAGTTGACATCTCTTTTTATACAAAAAATAATTAAAAATTTTTTAAATGTCTGCATTTTTTACACTGGTTTGCCCAGTTCATCTTTGGCATTTCCAATTTCAGCAATTAAAATTTCTATGCGAGAATAAATACAAATTTTAATTCGTTGAAAAGTAATTACAGTGACGGTTTAAAACATCAATATTTAGGTAACCATTAGGATAGCATAATTTGAACTTAGTACTTGAGTATTCTGTACTTAATACTTATATTTATTTTTATTGATTGCTTACTGTACCACTCTTGGGTGTTATCTAAAATTAAATTAAATTGGAAGGGGACTAGGCCCGGTTGAGGGGATTAAACAAAATATGTTGTGCAAGAGGGCACACATTCAAATAAAAAAACATTGGGTGTGCTTAAGACCACACGTTGGAAGTGATAACTTCTATGACCGATTTATATTTGTATCAGTATTAATATTAGAGGATAATAAAGGTCAACAAATGACACAAGTCAATATATTGTCAAAAAATATTAAATCATATTTTGAAATTGCATAATTATTATAATATAATAATTATAATATTATAATATAGTAATATTATTATAATTATAATAAGTATGCTAAAAATAGTGATCATTATAATGTAAGAAGTATTTATTTAGTGACTAATGATTTTGAGTCAGGTATTTGTGTATGTACTCTACACAAACAATAATTCAAGAATAATTCAATATGTATGGGATAATAATTATAATAATTATTATAATATTATAATAACGTATTATAATATATTATGTATCGTCTATTCCCTCTCCACGCCCTTACTTGTCTATATATACTATTAGCTGACAGGACAATGTTCGCTATTGCAATAATATTGTTACCTACAGCAAATGTTACACCTTAAAGTATTCTAGCTGATTCTGTGTGTATTTGTATTAGAAAAACGTTTTCGTCTTTTTTTCTTCCCTCGTTTTTTGGTATTTGTTCTGGATGCGACCGAACTGCATCAGATGATGATGTACACTGTTCTGATAGAGTTTGAAGTTGAGAAATTTGTAGATTATAGTCTGAAACCTGGGATTGGGAAGCTGACTGTATTTCCTCCACACTAATATCCATTGAGTAAAGAAGGTGTGAGAGGAATGAGAACATCAAAGTGGCCTCTCGTCACTTCCCCAATAAACTTTAGCCTCCCTACTCCCTCAATCGGTTCACCAAAACTCTCCCACAACAAAATAGCCATCTCTGTACACCTGAAATTCATAGAAAATATTTCTGATGCTGCTTGAATTTCACAGGAGGTTCCAAAAGTGACCGATTTGCTCATATCCACGATAAATTCTTTTTTTTCTTTTTTTTTATAAATATCTCCTGTTACTTTTAATGTATATGGTTTGAAACTGCGCCAATTGTATGAAACACGACTATAACAACTCTGGTCCTCACCTCAAACCAAAGTGAATCGTGTCATGCACAATTAACGCCAAAGAGTAGAATAAGCACTGGCCATCTGGCCTAGAAGAAACTACTCTGTGAGGAATAGATACTCCATTAACGTGTATGACCTCCATTGTTGTAAAATGAAGCTAAATTTTATGTTCAAGCGAGTAATAATAAGTTACAGTAAAATAAAACAATGTAAAATATTACTTTGCCAAAATGTACAAAATGTAAAACATACTTCAGTTTGACAAAAATCAATCTTCTTTACAAAAATTAAAACGCACAAATAATATAATAATTATTATAACTATCCTTTACATATTTAATAATTATTTTTAAAATTCTATGTAGAGTGCACACACTAATACCTCACTCAAAATCATTAGTCACTAAATAAATAATGCTTACATTATAATGGTCACTATTTTTCACATACTTATTATAATATAATATGATTATATTATATTAATATTATAATAATTATAATAACAACGTATTACTATGTATAGTCTATTCCCTCTCCACGCGCTTACTTGTCTATATAGCCTACTATGTATCGCCTATTCCCTCTTCATGCTCTGACTTGTGTCTAGGCAAAACATTTGCGTGACGCGAGATTTCAGAAACATAGTCAAGCGAAAGTGCCCACCGGGCCAATATAAGTTATTATCACTTCAAAAAATTTACAAAATAAAATAAAATAATTTGATCACGCAGCTCAACCGCTGACGTAAGTTTAGGGTATTTCCAAAATTAAATTTATATTTTTTCAGGTTTTAACTAACAAATTGGGAATTTGGTTCACTCACAAAGGCGCTGAAAAGCTGCCTACGTTTACGAAATGGTATAGTAAAATTTATTTGCACCTAAGCCTCCGTCTTCGACTCACGCCCTGCTTCGTCCCAATCGTAGGAGAAAAACTCGCTACCTCGACCTTGCACCCTCGGGTAATGGACCAATGCAATAGCTCAGCCTCGGATAATGGACCGCTTGACTCTTGGCGTACAAACTCGGCCGTCGAATCAGAAGATGCCCCCACTATAAAATGTCCCACATGTAGCGGGTACTTTTATGGTATTTTACGTTTTGATCGATTGCGGGGGAACCAAGCGAGCTATAACATCGTGTAAAAAACTGAAATGTTCAGAATAACATCCTACATCTATTTTATCAGATAAAAACCTAAACAAGTTTCATTCCAGTACGAAACATCTCAACAAAATAATAATTTGCGGTAAAAACAGGTGCTTCTGGTTGTTCGACTATTGTTCGGATATCGATCGCCACCGAGCGGCTTAAAACGCTGCCGCAGAGTGGGAACACATATACACATAAACACCAAAACGAAGTTAATTAACGTAATCTATTCACGGCAAATTATTAAAAAAATTATTGAAATCAAAACAGTTGTTTCCATAGGAAAAATGAACTATTGCAGTGGCCCTTATGGTAAGACCGAAGGTCGGGAGTAGCAAATGAGCACCGATCATGGTCCCCAGAATACGTTTTGGAGTGTCATTAAAAATCATGTATGTATATGTACCAATCTTACAAAAGAATAATTAAGGGAACGGAAACGATACTGGGCCACATAGATTGGTACTGTCCAAAACTTACCTTAGAATTTAAAATATCACCAAAAGTAGGAATATTTCAGCTTATCTCTTACAATGCACAGGATACCTAGAGGTTAGCTCAATAAACTATAGAAATAGATATAATTTTTGGTTTTATTAACCAAAATAAAAAGTTTACATGCCCTTAATACAAAAGAAATTATTAATATGCCCTTAATACAAGAAAAGTTTGAGATTTTAAAAAGAAAACATATATATTTTATTAAATTGAATTTTAAAAAAGCCCTCCCCAAAAATAAAAATCAAAAACCCTCCCTTTTAATAATAATTACAGAATTTATACAGAAAAAGATTAACAAGTTACAAAGTTTTAACATGAAATACCATGGATTTGTTTTAAGAATAAATATATATGTCGTTGGCCAACTCTAAAAGGTAATTATAAATAATTGAATAAATAGACAAAATTAATTATGAGACGTCTCTCTATATATAAAAAAAAGGTGTGAAATTTCTAATATGCAGCCCTTAGGGCTAAGGTCCGAAATGTGCTAGCTTGCTCCTCCCAATTATTAAATACTAACATATCCTAAATAATACACATATACAAAATTACTTTTCAAAATACAGCCTATTTAACATTTAACACAAAAGAAAAAGAACAACTGCAGATCGTTCATATTTTAAATTAAATTCTGTCTTTAAATGAAGCACTGTAGATATATTTTATTGATTTTTTTTTTTTTTTAAAGTTCTGTTGAAAAGTAGGCCTTTTCAAGGCGTAGCTGTGGTGCAGGTTATGCCATTGTATTTTATAATATTCCCTGGAGTTGAACCAGTATAACTGTATAACATAAATAACAATTTCTTTTTTAGAAAACTTGCAGCTAATTTAAATAAGCATAAAATGATAGTTCTTTGAGTTGGCTGTTTTATTAAAATTTGTAGCACAAGGTGACAAATTGCTACTCAGATTGTAATGGTTAATACAACATGTGTAATGTTGCATAAGACTGTCTTTACATGTTAGGTAAGCCACATGGTAACATAAAAAAAAAATGTTAACGTTTAGTTACATATCAGTAATATTATGCTTATAGCTTATTAAAAGTTTTCAATATTGGTTACACTGTAGAAAACTACACAGTTATAGTTAATTAATACAGAGCAGTTTAGGCCTTTTTTGTTGAAATATGTTTAGGCTTTAGTAATAATCAAACTGTTATCGGCTTTAAAGTTTTTGTAGGCTGTAAGATTGCATTTAAAATTTAGGCTGTAGTAAAAATGAAATACATAGGTTTCTCTATTAAATTGAACAAAATGAGTTAGGAAAGTTATTCATAAACAAAAGTGGAAATGACCTTATTAAGTTTTACAAGTAAATATTTTATTATTATCAAGGTAAGGCTAAAATATTCATACCTGGTATCCGGAAAGCAAAGGTTTAGAAGAAAGTTATGTTATTTAGCGACACATCGTCGTTAATCGCGACTAAATTATTTAAAGTGTAACAACATAACTACCACTTGGCAGCGTCTTAACCCTAGAACCGGCAGATCGCACGAAACGTGCGATCATGACAACACATTTGTAACGCGTGATTGTATTGAATATTTGACCCACTAAAAATCTTCCAATCTCAAAAAGACAAACACCATTGGAAAGGTAATGTTTCAAACTTTATTTTTTGTATTTACAATTTCTTTCTAAAACGTATATTTACATACGTAATCATCGTTGCAGTTTATTAGTTTTCTACAAATCAATCGGCGCCCGAAAATTCATACAAAACATAACGAAATAACTCAACTTTCGTCAATCTCTAAAACCCGCCCAGTAGGTTGTCTTAGTTAAACCTATGTACCGATGGATTCATCACAATTTCCCCTATCCAAAACTTTCATCCAATCAAAAATCTGACCAATAGTATTGAAGTTAGAAGGGGTTTTGTAGACCCTTGCAATTTTGCAGTTTTCCAACCAATAAACAGCGTTATTTATTTCACGTGAGATCTGTATGACCTCAATTGTTTTTTATAGATATTTTGGTATCTTTTTAAAGATAATTCTTCAAGCTAACTTCCCCTGTAAACCAAATTTGCTATATTTGAACAGTTTATTGTGTAGGACCGTGGGAAAGTGACTGCTAATACGGTCTCACCTAACGTTCAAATCTGTAGCGTAACGGACTTTTTCAACATAGGGAGACATACGAGAATGCGCGCGCATCTTGTACAGACGAGAGTTTACTATATTTTTCTAACTTTTGTTATTCAAATACTTCTAAGTCAAACACTTTTATGAAAAGATAATTTACAAGTATACAGTTCAGTTCTTTGATTTATTCTCTACACTTTGTTATAATAATATTTTATTTTTGGGCACAGCATATATTAGTAAATTACGTTTCTAACTTGGCATACTTTTGATAGCAGACTTGTAGTAAGAACATAAAATCTCGTGTTTTCAAAATAAGAAATTTGAAAATGTTAAATGTTTTTATACAGTTCTATTTAGAACTAAATTACGAAACTTTTTTACATTTATGGAAAAAATTACAAAAAATTTTTACTACTTTTTATGTAGACTTAAAGTTGAACTTTTATTTTTCGTAACTGAACATTTTTTGTTTCTTGAGCTAATAACTTTCTAAATTTTACATCTATAATTTTTTTACTGGCATATACAAATTCTTTGAATCTTTCTCTACAAAAAAGCTATAGAACACTTTTGGATTGGGGTTCATTTACTATTTTTGGCGAATTTTTTAATAAATGCTTGCACACGCCAAAAAATCCATTTTCGTTAACATTGCCGGTTCTAGGGTTAAAGGTTTTGTTCGTAACCGGCTAATGGCCGACCTTCTTGCAACTCTCATGACAAAGCGAATTTCAACTCACGAGATATGGATCAGCTGATCGGTTACAAAATGCTATCGCATACTGATGCAGTATGTACGGCTTCAGATACCGTACGGAGTCGACGTCTGGCGGAGAAAAGGATAACTATTTGGGAAATGTCGGTAAGGATAAATGATAGAAAGGTTGTAAGCAGTTGGTGG
>JAGFPH010003426.1:13354-54168 GCA_018207615.1 Philaenus spumarius | reverse complement strand
ATGGTTGAAGACAGGGCAGGCATTTACCAACAACATGACTCATAGATAACGGGTTTTTCAGTATCACTCGGTAATATTTAAATAAGTTAAGCGACAACTGTTATTTCGGTAACGGTACGTCGTAGAACTGTGATTCAAATTCTGTTTTATTCGTCTAAGCAAGACGAAAAAAATGAGCCGTCATTCGATAATGTAGGAATAATGTATCAATTGTTTGCAAATTGTAGTGTAACACAGAATTTCTTGGAATATTAGTCAATGCCGGCAGTCCCTTGGTTGACCGCTTCTAACAAATTTATTGTTTGTTAATAGGTGATTAGGACGGTCCGTTCTACCTGAGGGGTGTCTCTCTACGTTTTGAGGCAACTATACACTGTGGGTCCCAAGTTTAGTGGGTCCCTGGATGGTTTAGATTCACAATTGGAAGGGGTTGAATACAATAAATATAAATTAAACTAAATTCCTACAAACTATAAAGCTAAAGTTATGTAATATGTAGTATTATTTTTGAGGGATATACAAAACTATTTGAAATTTGATTACTTAAGTAAAAGGGAAGAAATGGAATAACTACCCTAAAAATTAAATAACAATCCACTTACTTTTTCTATATTATCGAAAACTACTCAAGTAATTTTACTAAAATTTCACAATTTGCACATACTATTTACCAGGATTTAGAAAATATTATATAGTACAAAATAAGATTTGAATGGGGTAGCAATAAAAATAAAATTGCACTAAATTCCTACAAACTATAAATCTAAAACTATTTATTATTATTCTCAATTGATATAAACATACATTTGCAACATGATTACTTAACTCAAAGAAATGAAATGGGGTAAAAACACTTAAAATGAAATCAAGCAATATCGGAGCATTGCCAGGTCCACAAGTATACCGAGTATAGATAAATGAGTTGGTTTGATTATTCTATCCCGTGCGTCACTGAAAATGGCGACATTGCCGTTAAAACGTGTCTAAATAAATGTTACTAGCTGACCCGTTCGAAGCATTCGCATTCTAACTTACTAACAGTGTTTTATTAATTAAAATACATGTTAAAGAGGAATAATGTTGTTATTGTTATTATATATTTTTCAACAACTTACCAACTTACCAACAAATAGGTGTATCCACAATGCTGTTTATAACCGCACTTACAATTAATTAAAAATAGCGATGTAGTGGCGTAACGGCAGGTCTCCAGCTGGGTATTGTTATCATCAGTGTTGCCAACGACAGGAAAATATCCTTAGGGCAACTTACTTGATTTTAAATCACTGTTACTTTCAGATTCTCTATTTTCTTCGTATAGTTGTATTTTGTATATTTTTCCGGTGTAGCGGAAGGAAAGCTTTAAAATGATGCCTCATTCATGTAATTTGATGGTGTATTAAGGAAGTTATGGTGTACCGACAAAAAAATGGCCTTGAGAAATAATAAACGTTATACTTGTGAAAGTCTGCGTTCAAGTGGTTATTCTACAATGTGTATGACCTTAAAAATTTAGCTGAATATTTATTTAACATATAAGGATTAGAGACTGAAGGGAAGATGAAGCAATTTATATTTATAGTTTTTTTTAAATACGTCACTTAATAATCTAAAAAAAGAGCATTTGTTCAGTTGAAACACTTCAAAAGAAAAATTAAAAGCATTTGAGGTGACTTTTCGAATTTTCTCTACTATGTTTTATAAATGATTTATCAACATTCCCCTCTCTACTGTGACGATTTGTAAATTATTTCTTTAATAACGTATTATTAATACATTATTTTATGCGCATATTTTTTAGATATCTCTGTTTGAATAAAAACAACGAAACAATTTTAAAAGAAAACGATCAAAAACACTTTCCGATTTAAGAATACATTTGTACATTGAAAATCAAGAGATTCAATTTAGTCCCGAGTCGTATTTAAATATTGTTTACAGTTTTACTTTCACGTCCTGTGAACGGAATTAACATGATTGCCTTGCTGTGCTGTTACGGAAATATAAGCTTTGTCTACCTTCAGAAGTTAAACTTTTAGAATTTTCTGTATGTTGTTATTCCGGATTTAAAATAATAACCATAGGGTAGCGGTTAGAGTTATTGGCACTGCTACAGTTATTGGCACTGCTACAGTTAATGGGACTGCTACAGTTATTGGCACTGCTACAGTTATTGGCACTGCTACAGTTATTGGCACTGCTACAGTTATTGGCACTGCTACAATTATTGACACTGCTACAGTTATTGGAACTGCTACAGTTATTAGCACTCACATGGTTTTGTCTTTGTAATAAGGTTAAACAATATTCAAACCACATAAAAGGAACTTTCTAGAATCCTCAATAGGTTTTGCTTTAGTTTCACACTTCTAGAGAACATGTGCATTTTACAGTGGATTTTTATTTTTAAGATCATTCTATTTCACTGTTTTTCTTAACAAAATCATAACGATACTAACACAAAATTTGTATTTTTACACCACAACATTTATTAATTTATTACTGACTAGCTGACCCGTACGGCGTTGCCGGTGGTGGTTGGTATTTTCAGTCTTTTTAACGTAATTGTATTCTTTTTAAGTGTTCGGTCAGCGAGTGGTATTTGGCTTTTATATATAGATCTTAAATAATAAAAGCACTATTGTCATAATAATAAAAGATCTGAAATTATGATTTTAGTAACTTTGATCCCCCCAAACCCCTCCTAAAATTTCGAAATTTTTCATACCCTTTCTTAGTGAGCGCCTATGGCCCCTAGAGGAAGCTACATAACAAATTTCATTCCAATATGTTCGGTAATTTTGGAGAAATCGTGATTTAGTAATTTTTACTCCCCAAACCAATTTTCAATTTTTTCAAACCCTTTCTTAGTAAGCACCTATGGCCATAGAGGAAGCTACATAACAAATTTCAATCCAATCCGTTCGGTAGTTTTGAAGAAATCGTTTTTTAATAACTTTGATCCCCCCCCAAACCCCCCTAAAATTTCGAATTTTTTCAAACCCTTTCTTAGTGAGTACCTATGGCTTTAGAGGAAACTACATACCAAATTTAATTTCAATCCGTTCTGTAGTTTTTGAGAAATCGTGAAGAGTGAGTCAGTGAGTGAGTGAATGGTATTTCGCTTTTATATATATAGATAATGAAAATTACATTTTACTAAAAGCATTTACTATCATAATGAGTGATTGTTTAACAACATAACCTCCAGAAAAGATTGTTAAGGGGGGGGGGGGGGGCCAATTACTGTAAACTATAAAGTCAAAAATCTAGTTATTGGCACTGAGGGCCAATAACTATGTTTTCAGGTTATATCCCAATACCCGTGAAATTGATATTCATGATACAATAAACAAATAAATATTCATAGATATTTATTTAAATGTTAAAATTTTCCTTAGAATAGTTATTGGCACCATTATAAATCTGGCGTAGGCAGTGCTAATAACTGGCTTTAGGCACGCCAATAACTATGGTAGTATTCATTGTGATTAGCATTTTAAGAGAGTTTAATACAGACTTGACTTTTAAATCAATTCTTGATATATACAAAATAAGTTTGCCAGTAATACTTTGTTGATGGGCGTAATACCCACTTAACATACCAACTGAGGGAGCTCTGCACTGAATTAGGAATAATATTGATTTTATTATTTAATAGAACTCTACCAGAATGTTGCAGCTCTGCCTTCAAGCTAACTATAGCAGGGTGGAAAATACGTGTATTTGAATGTAGACGAAGTAATAAGCATGAAGCCAAAGGAAACTGTTGCTCCTACGTGCATGTATTGAAAATTTTGTGAATGAAGTTAACCTACAGATTTTAATCAAGTGGTTTAAAGCCTATATCCGTGGAACCCAGATTTGATATATTTTTCTAGATGTTCAAAAAGGAATTATGCGAAGGAAGATACTGGTGGGTTACAAAATAGCTCATAGAAATCCAAGTAATGATAATAGAACAATACCAAAAATGCCACGTACATAGGTTGCAAATATTGCCGAAGAAGAAATAATTAATGACTTATGAAATATTGAAGAGGTTGCAATAATCAAGCAACAATCTGGAGATTTTTTCATATCGAGTATGAGAAGAATTTTCACGACAAAATGCCTCTGCTAATAAGAGAAGTAAACAAATCCTGTAACTTAAATAAAAAGATAAAGAGAAAGCAAAAGAAAAAATAAGGAGACATTTTGTGGAAAGAAACTAATTTGCAAAAGAAAGGAAAATGTGGAAAGAGAACAGGCAGTTGACACAAATTAACCAAGTCGTTCAAAATAAAACTGACCAATGTTTTGAAGAAGTATCCAGCATAACAATGAAAACCGACGAAACAAATAAAGAACTGTTATGCTTGTGGGAATAACTTCAAAGATAATGAATTGGCTTGCAAATAGAATGTGATTTATTCTATGAGGAAGCCAATCACAGAAAATGTGTTGAAGATATAAATTTAGATGAACCGAATCCAATTTTCACGTGATATGGTTGTTCATAATGTTTTGAGGAATTTGACTTAAAGACTTAAACCTTTTTGTTCGTTTAACATTTGTTTTATATTTTATACATTAGTTGAAATTCTTTCTTATTTTTATTATTACACAAGTATCACTTTAAAATTAAAAGTTTTAGACAAATAAATGAGGTGCCAATAACTGTGTCACACAATGCCAATGGCTATAACATAAGGTGCCAAATCTTACGTTTTGATCATTTTTGCTTTTTTTCAATTTTAATATATGTATTAAAATTTCTTAAATTGACTTTTTATGTTACACCTGCAATTCTGAAGGAGTCTCCTACACAAATCATTTTTTAAATCGGTTTTAAAATAATAACCATATTAAACAATAAATAAACAATATTAATATTAACAGTACCAATATTAATGTTAAACAAAACATGATTGCCTTGCTGTGCTGTTACAGGAAAATAAGCAGAGATTTTCGTGCTTCATCTAAGTTCAGAAATTGAAGTTTTAGAATTTAATGTAAGTCGTTATTCTGGATTTAAAATAATAACCATATTAAACAATAAATAAACTATATTAACAGTAACAATATTAATGTTAAACAAAACACGATTGACTTGCTGTGCTGTTACAGAAAAATAAATTTCGTTTACCTTCGGAAATTAAAGTTTTAGAATTTAATGTAAGTCGTTATTCCAGATTTAAAATAATAACCATATTAAACAATAAATAAACAATATTAATATTAACAGTAACAATATTCATGTTAAACAAAACATGATTGCCTTGCTGTGCTGTTACGGAAAAATAAGTTTCTTCTAAGTTCAGAAATTGAAGTTTAGAATTTTCTGTATGTTGTTATTCCGGATTTAAAATAATAACTATAATTAAAAAATAAATAAACATATTATTATTACTAGTAACAATATTAATATTAAACAAAACACGATTGCCTTGCTGTGCTGTTACGTAAGCTTCGTCTACCTTCGGAAGTTGAAGTTTTTTAATTGGTTATTGGGGATTTAAAATAGTGACAATTACCGTTCCATTGGCTGATACTCACGTAAAGGGCGTCACGTTTACTTTATTGACAGTTGAGAGTCTGCTGTAGTTGCGGCCATGTTGAATTTTTATCCCGTAAGAGCAATGTTAACTTAAAAACCATTTATTTCGTTTATTTTTTATCATTAAATGGGTTGAACGGTCTCATTTTAACCACAGTCACAATAAGCATCCGTTTAGCGTTTCACATTTTTTAAATCCCGTTCATTGCCACGTAATCGACAGTTTTTAAGTACCAAATTTGAACTGTTTTCTTTACACAATCAAAAATTAATAATTAAAAGTGAATCGGAATGCCGGGTCGGCAATTTTATAAAGAATATTCAGGTTGTTTTTCAGCACTCAATTGCAAAAGATGAATTATTTATAAAATGGTTTTAAATTGCACTGTTTAGTTAGTTATGTGTTTAGGTCTGTTTATCCACTTATGTTCGGTTGCTTTCACTTTCACTGGAGCAGACAACTAACAACTAAGACAAACTTGTTGGTTATATACACGACTAGCTGACCCGTACGGCGTTGCCCGTGGTGGTTGATATTTTTAGTCTTTTAAACGTAATTGTATTCTTTTTAAGTGTTCAGTCAGTGAGTGGTATTTGGCTTTTATATATAGAGATATTAAATAATAAAAGCACTATTTTCATAATAATAAAAGACCTGAAATTATAATTTTAGTAACTTTGATCCCCCCAAACCCCTCTTAAAATATCGAAATTTGTCATACCCTCTCTTAGTGTGCACCTATGGCCCTAGAGGAAGCAACATACAAAATTTAATTCCAATCCGTTCGGTAGTTTTGAAGAAATCGTGATTTAATAACTTTGATCCCCCCAAACCCCCCAAAAATTTCCAATTTTTAAAAACCTTTTTTAGTGAACACTTACGGCCTACATGCCAAATTTCATTCCAATCCGATCGGTAGTTTTGAAGAAATCATGAGTTAATAACTTTGATCCCCAAACCCCAATAAAATTTAGATTTTTTTCAAACCCTTTCTTAGTAAGCACCTATGGCCCTAGATAGAGGATGCTAGATACCAAATTTCATTATAATCTGTTCGGTAGTTTTGAAGAAATCGTTTTTTAATAACCTTGATCACCCCAAACCCTCCCTAAAATTTCGAATTTTTTCAAACCCTTTCTTAGTGAGCACCTATGACCCTAGAGGAAGCTACATACCAAATTGCATTTCAATCCGTTCGGTAGTTTTTAAAAATCGTGATGAGTGAGTCAGTGAGTGAGTGGTATTTCGCTTTTATATATATATATATATGACTCACAAAGGTGTGAAGGGACTTTAAGAACATATTTTACACTTAACATGGTCCGAAAATGGTTAGTCTCCCACATACCCGCCATTTCTCTTTTTAGAACAATATATCTCCAATATCTGTATATATAAATTCCTGTACGAATGTTTGTGTCGTTTTATAAATTCATAAACACTAAACGTATTTCGAGATTTGCTAAATCTTTATTTCAATATCGATTTAACTAAACACAATTTAATAATTGAAGTTGCGTAAACTATTGAAAAAGGCTAAATTATTTCAACAAAGAGTCCCAAACCTATTTACCCTAGCTAAGTCCCACTTAATGCCCTAGCGTAAGTGAATTATTTAAAACATCCGAATGGTTTTCAAAGTTTCAGATGGATTGTAAAGTTGTGTTTTTAGTTTGTGCGAGTTGAATTAGCCTGAATGGCTGAAATATTAAACTCTGCCGTTTCAGCTTCTGCTCTTCACAAGTCCGAAGATGATTAAGATTTAAAACGCTTCTACTTTGGAGGCGTATTGTAATTCAGTTACAAAATAATGTCGAACTTTTGTTCCTGAAGCAGCGAGCATTCTTACAGTGAACCGACATGTCGGTAAAACAAACTAATGGTGGGACGAAGTCTAAAATTTCGAAAAAATGTTGACCGAATTTCCCAGCTTACCGTGCCGTCTGAAAATTGGGTCCCTACCCTGAATTATTTTCGGAGAATTTATCCCTCTTATTAGCGTTTATAAGCTATTTTGAATATAATAATGTTAAAGAAATTTGTAGTTTTTTTATAAAACTTATAACATGTTATCACATTTATTGATTTATAAAAAATTAATAATAAAATACCAGATCATGTAATGAGTAGATTCTCAAATTTATAGTTTTCCAATTTTTGGGGGTTTTCAAATTATTGGGGTGTGACAGGGGCACCCTACCCATGGCAACATCCCTGACATAGCATTGAGTTGTAACACAAATTTAGTTGGTTCTAAGATTGCTGAGCATAATATTTGGTTCCAACAACAACGCTATTATATGGGATGAGGGGTTCAAGCTACTAAAAGAGTCCGACTGGAGAAAGAGACAGCCATTTGGTCGGCGAGAGAAAACTGTATTTCCCAGACAAGTTCCAACATAAGTGCTATGTATTTCCCACTAATTAAGAACCAAGTGCAGATCATTTTTTACAGGCCTAATATAGGAATTAATAATACAAACGTAATGGGGGTTGAACCTTAGCACGACCTACTAATGACCATCCTCAGTCAACATGTGTTTGGAAAGGTTGCGACAAAAACGTCCGCTAACAATAATAATTTGTAAGTACACTTAAAAATGTGTTCTGGGGACCGTAATCATTGATCACTAATAACCTTAGGTCCCAACTTTCCTTTGGGAATTCACCAAAAACATAAAGAACAAACAAGTCTTAAAATGGCTCGCAAGTTCCAAAATCTCCAAAAAAAGTATGTTCCGTAAGAAATTTGAAAGTTGTACGCCATATTGTAAAATCTTGGCTGTTTAGGAACATTTTAACTACTTACTTTGCAACGTTTCAAAAACAATTGAGGTTGCCTATTTAAAGTTTGCTGTCTGATTTATATTTTACAAGATAAAAATCGTGGCTCATTTATAAAAGATGCCCTTAAAGATCGATATTGTGCTACTAGCTGCTCCTATCCGGCTTTGCACTTACAGACAAATCAAAGATAAATGTATAAATACAAAATATATCAATAATTGTATTATACTATGTATTTTGTATGGGGATTTTTAGTAACTTTGACTCCCCAAAACCCTCCTAAAATTTAGAATTTTTTAAAAAACCTTTCTTTGCGAGCACCCAGGGCCCTAGAGGAAGCTACTTACCAAATTTCATCAAAATCCGTTCTGTGGTTTTTGAGATTTCGTGATGAGTGAGTGAGTTGTATTTCGATTATTTATATAGATGAGAACAATCAGCTGTTTAGTCTACGTAACATTTCCATTAATAACTGATTTTATCCTTTAAAAAATTAATGTTTAGATTATGTGTTTGGGCTGTGGTCCTGGTGCTTTTACTTTCACACTATACTATAGTATAGAGAAAGTATAGTGATCGCCAAAAAAATAGATGTTGAGATTTTTGTGGAAATATCCGTTTTGGGACCCTCTGAATCCAAAAAAGTGGTTTTTACAAAATGTCTGTCTGTATGTTTGTATGTCTGTATGTATGTATGTATGTATGTATGTATGTATGTATGTATGTATGTCTGTATGTATGTATGTCTGTATGTGTACAAAACTAGAGCGAAAACTATTCAATCGATTTCAAATAAATTTGCACCAGACATGTAAAGCAGGCCTGTATAAATGCACGAAAAACGGTTTTGAAATTTTTGTTAAAACAACCCCTTTTTTGACAAAAAAACAGTTATTTAAAAAAAAACGGCTCTAACGATTTTGATAAAATTTGGTTTATTTGTAGCCTTTAATGTACCCGACCATATTCAAAAAAACCGCATCTTTAAAAAAATTCTCGTTTAGCTAATAATAATAACTGATTTTGGGGTTTTTTGGCCATAAACGGTGTTGTTTTTCCAAATTGTTCAAAACCTTTTTTCGTGCGTCTATACAGGCGTAATTGACGTGTTTGGTGCAAATTTGTTCGAAATCGATAGAATAGTTTTCTCTCTAGATAATAATAATAATATTTATTAGTTAATCTCCTACCTTAATAAAATTCACCTCTCCTACCCCACCCTACAAGTCACAGTGAATCTGTTTAATAATTTAAATATGTTTGTGAGAAAGTATGTGCCAGTTCCTGGTACTATTTATTTGTATAGTAATAAAGTTTATGTAATCAAACTTACCATGTTAGAAATCAAGAAAATAATAAATGACCACCATAGCATTGAAGTTTTGATATGGGCATGTTTATAAACCAAAATAATTCATTCAAATTGAATGTGATTCTATTGCGAACATTATATGTCATAAGCTGTTCCCGAAAGAATCTGGGATACTTCATAAATTGTGTTTGACAAGGGTCAGGTCTTGCGGGACTTTTAAATTGGTTTATGCAAGGTTTCCCTTACGTTTCTCTTGGTTTACTCTTACCCCAGTAAAGTCAACAAAGGGAAAATAAATTTGGAATTGCCCAGTTTCCGTTCTCTTGAACAACGCTTACTGGTTGTGTTATTGTGGTGAAAGTAATTCAGGTTGAAATTCTTTAGATGCAAAACAAAAGGAAATTACAGGCTGAAGGGGGGCTGTTAGAGGAAAACATTAGAAGGCTTTGAATATTCCTGTACTGAAATATCAAATGTCAATTAGAGATTTTTTGTTAAAATCAAATTTAATATCTTGGAAAATCATTTTTATGAAAGATGTATAGGATATTTGTGTTAGTTTTTGGACGGTACAAGAAATAAAGCGGCACTTCAGTCAAGGTACTTGGTTCTCTGAACAAATCTTTATCGTTGAAATTCTTATTAGAAAAACCTACCTAAATGTCAACGTCATCTTCTTCGAAAACAACTTTTACTAAACATTTCGTTAGATGATACGAGAATTATAACTTACTCACTAAATGGAAAACAGTAGTAACATTATATTTATAATCTTGAAAGACATTTTAGATGTAGGCCTAGTAGTTAAATTAGTAGAAACATAAAGTACTTCGCCCAGCTTACTTTAGAACTGCTGATCCAATTTTATAGTTGTTAGACAGGATGTGTTGTCAAATATAATGTTCTGCGAAGTAGGCTTGTAAGATTATGTAAATCTGGGCGACTCTATCATGTAAGGTTATTTTGTTTATCGAGGTTAAATTTTAATTGTGAAACGTTTTCTCGTTTTAAACGTTATCTATATATAGTACTGACATGTTACTTTACCTTTTTAATAGTTCTTCGACATTTTGGGGGCGTCCAACAGATTCCCGTCAGGAATCAAAATATCGCTAGGCTCTAGAGGTACTCCAAAGTATTAGGTTTTAATAATTACAGACAACATTTGAGATTAAAATTAAAATATATTCATAAAATTATTCAGAAAACTCAGTTACAACTGAATGTACAATTTACTAAATCATTAATTCATAGCCTCACATCAGGCTCCTACTAACAGCAATTTAATTTCAACAACAAATATTAACATTACTAAAAACATAAAATAGGTCCTCCAGGTTATCTCAACAAATCAATTTATAATAATTAAAGAGTAAATTTATCTATTGCATTATTTTCCCATTTACAGTGTAGTTACGTATTAACAAAACTTGTTTCAAATCTTTACTGTTACTATGTGGACCATCCCCGATTGCTTAACGACTCAAGGTCTGGCAGCTAACCCTAATGGTTCAGTCCCAATAAAACTAAATACAGTACATCTTAAGCTAATTTAGGTCTAAGATTAAATTGCTGACATATGATTCGTGTTTCAATTTAAATATTTTTACACCCCGAGATCTGTCTTACAGTTAAAAAATGTAAACTACTTAAATTTTTTTGAACACTTCTCCTCTCCTCTCTCTCACACTCACTTAATTAAATTAACTCTGATATTTTATTAAACTTTGGTCGCCGCACTTTTATCACGCACTAATATACCGCCCCACACTTTCACGTTTTGGACACCTTGCAGGAATGATCTTTGTTAAAGTGATTAGTACAGAATGTAGATCACTAGATGTTCACTTCTTGATGGGTATTTTTTATTAGACTTGTTTAATTGATTTATACTGAATGTAGATGACTCGATGTTTACTTCTTGATGGTCATTTTGTGATAGACCGCCTTTTTCACGTGTTCCTTTCCCACTTCTTTTTTGTCGCCTCTACTTGGCTCACCCTGGTTGGTCCGTTTGAATATTGTTTCCTCAAGATTGGCTAGCGATTTTGGTAAATTTGACATTATTTTATGCGGTTACAGATTTGGCCTAAGTGCGTGGAAATGCTGGCGTATGCTGCCTTGAGTTTGTAACCTAATACTGGACATCCGTTTCAGGCTTCCGCTGTACGATGAATTGAATTATAATTTAGTTTGTGTTCTTTTGTAAATTTATTTCTTAATAATTATTATTTTAATATTTTTTATAAGTTCTTATCGGTTACTGGTATTTACCAACAACCCTGACAGGCTTTGCGTTACACAACAAACACAAAACACATCGCACAACAAAATCACGACGTTTCGCGAAGACCACACACTACGCAACCTCAGGCGACGTACGTTAGCGGACGTTTTTGTCGCAACCTTTCCTATGGAAATTCGCTAAAAAGTGTTAATTAATTAAAAACAGTAATTTGTTTGTCTAATTCGTGTTAAGAGCGTTTGCATTTGTACACAACATGCGCATAAATAATTCGACCACGCAGCTGAACCGCTGACGTGAGTTGAGCTAATTTCCAAAACTAAGTTTATAATGTTTTAGGATTTTAACCAACTATTTTTGAAATAGATCTACTCAAGAAGGCGCTGAATAGGTGCATCTGCGTACAAAATATATTACTAAAATTTGTTTGCACCTAAGCCTCCAGCTTCGTCTCACGCGCTCATTCGTTTAAACTTGCCCCTCGACCTAGAGGCTTCGAGTTATGAACTGCTTCGCTTCGATCGCAGCGTACAAACTGGGCCGTCGGCCTCGGATCGGAAGCCTAAGCGGTAAAATCCCTTACTTGGATTTGAACAGGATACTTTTTACGTTTTGATTAATTTTGAGCTAACCAAGCGAGCTATGAGGTCTTGTGAAATACCACAATGTGCAGAATAACATCCTACATTCGTTTTTTTAGGTAAGTCTCAAGAAATATTTACTTCTGGACAAAAAACGTGCTTCCGACTGTTGAATTTGTTTGGGTAATGAACTCGTCCGAGCGTCATAGACAAAACTAACGTGTGTGTACCAAATTTAAACAAAATTGGACTTAAAATGCGGGCGTTAGATTGCGAACACATATAAACATATATATATATATGCTAGCTGACCCGTACGGCGTTGCCCGTGGTGGTTGGTATTTTCAGTCTTTTTAACATAATTGTATTCTTTTTAAGTGTTCAGTCAGTGAGTGGTATTTGGCTTATATATATATAGATCTTAAATAATAAAAGCACTATAGTCATAATAATAAAAGATCTGAAATTATATGAATTTAGTAACTTTGTTCTCCCCAAAACCCTCCTAAAATTTCGACATTTTTCATACCCTTTCTTGGTGAGCACCTATGGCCCTAGAAGAAGCTACATACCAAATTTCATTCCAATCTGTTCGGTAATTTTGGAGAAATAGTGATTTAGTAATTTTTACCCCCCAACCCCCCTAACATTTCCAATTTTTTAAAACCCTTTTTTAGTGAACACTTAATGATTCTAGAGGAAGCTACATACCAAATTTCATTTCAATCCGTTCGGTAGTTTTTGAGAAATCGTGATGAGTGAGTGAGTGAGTCGTATTTCGCTTTTATATATATAGATAACTAGCTGACCCGGCAATGCTTCGCTATTGCATAATTACATTGGTGAAATAAATGCGACAAATGATGGTAATTTTGTGTGTCATAAGGATATGAATCGTAGGTTCTAAACCATGTAATTTATACCACTTCATAGCTGTACACCATTTACATGTCGTCATAGGACCTAGTTCAACTGTTTTGTCTTTGCGATAATCGGTGTTGCAGTTGTAGTGAAACCCTGACATTGATTTTTCAGACCGTGGAAGCACCTTCATGTGACATCTTTTAGAACTGTACTTTTGAACGGCAGCCATTTTGACCTGGGGAATTTGTTGACTGTACTTTTTTGAAGCCTCACGATGCACGGCAGGATTTTTTTATTGTATCTTTTGACAGCCTCGCGATTTACGGTGGGATTTTTTGCATTGTATCTTTTGACAGACTCCCTGTGTGCTTTAGCACGATTAGTATTAGAAAAACGTTTTCGCCGTTTTTCCCACGTTCTGGGTGGTTTGAACAATGGAACAATGATCTGACTCAACAGTATCAGATGACAAACACGGTTCTGTTGACGGAGACTGAGAGATCTGGAGATCATTGTCTGAAAGCTGCCCAATTTTCCATATATTATAATCAGCAATATAAGAGGGAACGGGAGTATCAGGAATAGAAGGGTTTAGAGGAATGAGAACATCAAAATGATAAGCCCAACTGATGCACCAGTGCCTTGTGGTCGGTGAGTAGGAAAGTGAAAGTGAGGGAGGTGTGGAAGGGGCACGGTACAGTTATTTTTGCCAGGTTTCTTGTTTCAAGGCTATATACATTTTAAGAAATCGTCTGTGTGTAATTTTTTATTTAATAAGTCTGTGTGTAACAAAATAAAAAATCCAATTTACCAATATTTTAAACCCTTCGAAAAAATTTCATAAGACTTATAACCGTACAATATTTTGTTTAATTGGAATATCTATCTCATAAATAGTATATATTGTTTGAGATTTCACCATGTTACAAATCGTTCATTAGATATGATGATAAATATATAGATGCCAAGATCCGGATTTGCATGGATGGATTGAGAAATCAAAGTTAAATGTATATTTACAACAACAAAATATAAATAAATATACTACACTATGTATTTTTATGGGGATTTTTAGTAACTTTGACCTCAACCCCATACCCCCTAAAATTTCTATTTTTTAAAAAACTTTTTTTAGCACCTATGGCCTTAGAATAAGCTACATACCAAATTACGTTCCAATCCGTTCGGTAGTTTTTGAGAAATCATGGTTTTGTTGACCCCAAACCCCCCTAAAATTTCGAATTTTTTGAAACCCTTTCTTAGTGAGCACCTAGGGCCCTAGAGGAAGCTACTTATCAAATTTCTTTCCAATCCGGTCAGTAGTTTTTGAGATTTCGTGATGAGTGAGTTAGTGAGTAGTATGTGGCTTTTATGTAGATTATATTCTAAAGACACCCCACAACTTTTTCCGGTCACCATGGTCGGTGATTATTTACTACTCCCGACCTTAGGTCTTACCATAAGGGACACTGCAATAGCTCATCTTTTCTATTGGAATTCGCTAAAACTACTACATTAATATAAAAGTAACCAGGATTCCTAAAAATTAATGTCCGAAAGGTTGGCAGAAGTGGTACAGTTGTTTTACGAATTTACAATTTCAAAACAATAGGCCTAATCGTAATAAAATACATGGGAAGAACTCAGGTATCGGAAAACAATTACTGGACACAATGCAAGCACGTGGGGATTAGTGGTGGGGGAGATTTATGCCCCATACTGCTCTATTGACTGTGTTTCAACATTATTATTACGGTTTCCACAAACTTTCCTCATTCAAATAAAATCGTACTTTGACTTTAACAATGCGGAAGAGGCAACACAAAATTACAAATAGCGATTGATAAAGTTAGCGTTTTATTTATGCTAAACTTACAGTATGTATTATATTATTCTTGAATGACTTTAAAAACCATTTGTAATTCGATTGTTTAGTGAAGGTAATGAAATGGTATAAATACGCTTAAAATTAAAATAACAATTAATAAACGGTACCAGGAACTGGCACATACTTTCTCACAAACATATTTAAACAATTATTATTCAGATTCACTGTGACTTGTAGGGTGGGGAAGGAGAGGTGATTTTTGTGGATATATCCGTTTTGGGACACCCTGAGTCATAAAAAGTGGTTTGTTTATTAAAGTTTTAGATTAAGTAATACATATTATTATTATTATCTAGAGAGAAAACTATTCGATCGATTTTGAACAAATTTGCACCAAACACGTCAATTAGGTCTTTATAGATGCACGTAAAAACGTTTTGCAAAATTTTGAAAAACAACCCCCTTTATGGGCAAAAAAACCCCAAAATCAGTTATTATTATTATTAGCTAAACGAGAATTTTTAGAAATATGCTGTTTTTTGCATATGGTAGGGTACATTAAGGGCTACAAATAAGCCAAATTGTATCAAACGTTTTTTATCAAGCCGTGTTTTATAAAAAAATAATAACCGATTTTTTGGGGGTTTTTGACCAAAAAGGGGGTTGTTTTTCAAAATTTTTCAAAACCGTTTTTTGTGCATCCACACAGGCCTACTTGACATGTCTGGGGCAAATTTGTTTGAAATCGATCGAATAGTTTTCGCTCTAGGTTTGTATACATACAGACATACATACAGACATACATACAGACATACAGACAGACATACAGACATACAGACAAACAGACATACAGACAGACATTTTGCAAAAACCACGTTTTTGGAATCAGGGGGTCCCAAAACGGATATATCCACAAAAATCTCAACATCGATTTTTTTTCGATCACTATACATTGTCTATACTATAGTATAGTGAGAAAGTAAAATGGGATTACTACCAATGTAAAATAAATTACATTACCATTAAACACCCATATTTTTGACAAACTCTTTACCAAATGAATGTTCATAAGAATCTTATTTTATTAGCGAATTTCCATAGGAAAAATGAGCTATAGCAGTGGCCCTTATGGTAAGACCCAAGGTCCGGGAGTAGCAAATGAGCACCGATCATGGTCCCCAGTACACCTTTTTGGGTGTCGCTAAAATTCATTTATGTATATGTATATATGTGTTCGCACTCTAAGTCTGATTTGGTTCAAATTTGGTACACATGTTGGCAGTCTACGTCGCTCGGACGTCGTTAGCCAAAAAAATCCAACAACCGGAAGCACGTTTTTTGACAGGAAGTAGCTGTTTTTTGGGGTTTTTCCTACGAGAATGAATTGTTTTTGAAGTATAGATGTAGGATGTTATTCTGCACATTTTGTTTTTCACGCGACCTTATAGCTCGCTTGGTTCCCCCAAAATCGATCAAAACGTAAAATACCATAAAAGTACAAGGTTTCAAGCCATGTGGTGGATTTTACCGTGGGGTTGGCGTGCGAAGCACGCAGTGAATTGTGTATTGAATAAACTCCCAATACGGGGGTTGGCGTGCGAAGCACGCACTGCTTTGTGTATTGAAGATACTCCCAATATGTGGAATTGCGTGCGAAGCATTTTGCAGCTATTCAGCACCGTCGTGAATAGACCTATTTCCCAAATTGTTGTTTGCAACCCTAAAACATATGCATATAAACTAAATTTTGGAAATTTGCTCAACTCCCGTCAGCGGTTCAGCTGTGTGGTCGAATTATTTTAACTACAAGTCAATTCAAAATTTCAACTTTCGGAACACACTATATTTTAGGAACAATGGCGTCACAGCTGCAATAGGCAATAACAACGATGAAGTATTGCCCGGATCCGAAGTAATAAAGTTAGTTCCGGCAAGGTACGTGCTTTGAAGCTAGACTGCGAACGTGATGAACTATTTAGCCAACGTATTCGGTCGGTTCATTAGTTCAAACTGAGGCTTTGTTTGGCTATATCGCCAGTTTAAGGGACAGTCTGGCATTCTGTGTAGCAATAATATTATCAAAGCTGGTTAAAATGCAGCAGAATCTGTACAGTTCTTACAATTCACAAACGAATTTATATTACGGAAACTTAAAAACTTCTGTGAAATTTTTTAGACCCGAAATTATTTGTTTTTGAAGTTTAAACTTCTATAGGCGCACCGCTTAAACAAAAATTTGCAGGCGGTGAATCGGATTTTACCGTCACGTATTTTCCGTCACACTTTATTCCGTCACGCTCTACTATATAATAGTACACATGTGTACATAGCAGAGTATACAGTTTACTTGGTAATACCTCTGAAATGGACATTGTGCTTCCTCATTTGGTAAGTTGTTTTAAAATAGTTTATTAATAATATGTGAACTGCATCAGATGATAAACGTACACTGTTCCGACTGGGTAGGAAGTTGAGATATTTGGAGATCATCTTCTGAAATCTGGGATTGGGAAGCTGACTGTATTTCCTCCACACTAATATCCATTGAGTTGTCAGGTAAAGAAGGTCTTAGAGGAATGAGAACATCAAAGTAGCCCCTCGTCAGTTCCCCAATAAACCTTAGCCTCCCTACTCCCTCAATCGGTTCACCAAAACTCTCCCACAACAAATAACCATCTCTGTACACCTGAAATTCATAGAAAATATTTCGGATGCTGCTTGAATTTCACAGGAGGTTCCAAAAGTTACCGGTTTGCTCATATCTGTGATATATTCTTTTTTTTTTTTTTTTGTTGAATAAATATCTCCTGTTAATTTTAAAGTATATGGTTTGAACCTGCGCCAATTGTTTGAAACATGACTAACAAATCTGGTCCTCAGTTCAAACCCCAGTGAATCGTGTCATGTACAATTAAAGCCAAAGAGTAGAATAAGCATTGACCATCTGGCCTAGAAGAAACTACTCTGGGAGGAATAAATGCTTTATTAACAACGTATATGACTTCCATTATTGTAATATGCAGCTAAATTTTATATTTAAGTGAGTAATAATAAGTTACAGTAAAATAAATCAATGTAAAATATTACTTTGTAAAAAATGTAAAATTTTGTCTAAACTTACTTCAGTTAGACAAAAATCAATCTTCTTTACAAAACTTAAAACGCACAAATATAATAATTATTATAATTATACCTGAATTATTCTTAAAATTCTATGTAGAGTGCATACACTAAAACATCACTCAAAATCATTACTCACTAAATAAATAATACTTACATTATAATGGTCACTAGTTTTCGCATATTTATTATAATATAATATTATTATAATAAATTAATATTATAATACTTATAACAACGTATTATTATATACTATGTATGATCTATTCCATCCCCACGCGCTTACTTGTCTATATACACTATGTATTGCCAATTTCTTCTTCACGCTCTGACTTGTGTCTACGCAAAATGTTTTCAGAAACATAGTCAAGCGAAAGTGCCCAACGAGGCAGTAGAAGTTATAACTTCAAAATAGTTACTATAACTCATCTTTCCTATCGAAATTCGCTAATAAATAGAAACTTATTGGCAGATTTTAGCGTAAACCCGAATCAATCACACGAGTGTGACTTGGTACATTGACATTCATACAAATCAAATAAATGTTACTTTGTTAAAACCATTTGACGGACAAAAGAATTTTTCAGAAATGAAAACAGACATCAAATTTATTCAAAAAAATATCCGATCACATAAACTGCATTATCATCCGCTAATATCAACATATCTCTAACACCGAGACATCCCTTCTTATCCACCTTCTTGAATTCTTTGATTTAAATTTTAGAATTGCTCTGCTAAGTGTTTTCCAATATAGAATGAGTGAAGTCGTTAGGACTCCATTTCCCTGGCATTCATTTGCCGCAGTGCTTTCCTTGTTGGATTGTTTTTTTTAAATAAAATGAATGGTGATTGTAGATAGAGAAATTGAAGGTAACAATTTCACCTTATTAACGATGTATACAATTATTATTTGCATTCTGAATTGTAGCGGAGGGGTTAGCGTAACTGACTAGTAACTTGTCCCCGTGTCGGATTAGGGTGATGACATTTTATATTTTAGTTGTGGTATTGAAAAGTAGATTTTTAGATACTAATACACCATAGGTTCTTTCCCAAAAAGAAATTACGGTTCCAGTATAAAACCAAAAAAACGTCACAGGTGTTTTCTTTATGGTAAAAATGTAAAAAGTCAGAATTCCGGGTAAGATATATATATATATATATATTCAACCACCGTATACGAGGTCTGTTCAAAAAGTGTCCGACTTTATTTTGTTACGTGCAGAATACTGAAGGTGGGGGGACGTGTTTCGGCAGACGTTTCCAAACATGTTAGAAATACGCTGATATTTTTTCTCAGCCGATAAGTTACGTCATTCATGTTTGAACACGTCTTGAACAGAGTAGTATCATTGTATTTGGAATAACCAAATAGAACTCCGATCCAATGCAATATTTCGTTCCACTGGAAATTCGACGCTATCTATTGGGGACACGAAGGAAACTGTGTGAAACACCAATGCTACCAATGATTTCTCCCTAGCGCTACCTCGCGGCGCGATCATGCACTATTTTCGCGACAACCTTTTTTTCGGTACACATATGCATGCATGATCTATTTTATTATTCATAATCTATGGTAGTATAGAGTATGCTCGTCGGATTTTTAATTTTCTAAAATGACGGAACGAGTCGACGAGCGTTATTGCAATCAATTTCGTTACAAACTCGGCGACAATCAAGCGGAAACCATTCGAAAAGTTCTAAAAGCTTTTGGAAAGATGCCATGAGTGCCCCACACAAATTAAAGAGTGGTATGACTGCTTCAAAAGTAGCCGCACATCCGTCGATAGTGAACCACGATCTGGAAGGCCTTCCATCATCAAAAACGACGAGATTGTTGCCCGAGTTGAAGTTTTGTTGCTGGAAGATCGACGTATAACCGTGCGAAAGTTGGCAGAAGAAGTTGGAATAAGTGTTGGAAGCGCTCACTCCATCCTAACTGAAGATTTTATTTACTCATGAGAAGGGTAGCCGCCTAATTCGCGCCAAAGCTGTTGGCAAGAGAACAAAAAGAGCTTCGTTTAGAAATTGCGCAAATAGGGACAACAATTTTCTAAACACGATAATAACTGGTGATGAGTCGTGGGTGTATGGTTACTATCCCGAAACTAGAATGCAGCCTTCGCAATATCAAGAAAGCCGAAGAAAGAAGAAAGCTCGGCAGGTGCATAGAAATATCAAGGATATGTTGACGATTTTCTTCGACTGTTGAGGTGTCGTACATCACAAATACGCTCCCCAAGGTCAAACAATCACCAAATAATTCTATCAAGAGGTCCTCCGACGACTCCATGATGTTGTGCAGCGTAACCAGAGTTGTTGTTAGCAGGAACTAGTGTCATCAAGACGCACGTTCTCCAGCACGTTCTTTGTATCTTATTCAACATTTTTTGTCAAAACATGAAGTTGCGGCGGTCCGGCAGCCTCCCTACTCACCAGGCATGACCTCCTGCGACTTCTGCCTATTTCCTAGGTTGAAAATGAAATTGAAAGGGCACCGATTTGAGTCGAGAGAGGAAACAGTATAGAATGCGACGAGCCGACTGAACGCGATTCCAAAATAAGCCTTCCAGAAATGCTTCTAACAGTGGCAACACCGGTGGGAAAAGTGCGTGGAGTCTTCTATTTCAAAGGGGATTAGTGTAGTTTTTTTTTTCATAAAAATAATTTTTTTTATTCAAAGAAGTCGGATACTTTTTGAACAGACCTCGTATAATGTTTAAGGCTAAAACATTAAAACAAGTCAATAAGTAAAAATGTGTTAGCTATGAAAATACTTTTTTTTAAAACAGTAACAATGAGTTTATTTATAAAAAAAAAAAAAAAAAAAATATACAAATATAAGCTATCCCCACAAAAAACAATACAAGGTGGACTTTCATTTCCAAAGCATTCATTACACAAAATCTCAAACTTGTACTACTTAAACACAAACAAAATAACGAACAATTCCAGTTTCTCCAATATTAACCCATCAGCAACGTTCATGCATCATCAATCAAACACTTTCCATACTTGTAGGCCTATGCTTCAAAGTGATAGTTATACAATTTAAACCAATCTTTGCCATTTAAGTATGTAAACAATCTTCCTGGTTTAACCCTACAGGGTGTCTCACAAGTCTGTGAACGGCGAAAATTTTTTGTAACCATTACAAATTACGCAACAAAACTTGGTATATCGTTTCTATACAAAGAAATAAACGTGTGCGGTCGTGAAGCCCTCGTCAAGAACGAAGTTCATACTTCCCCCCCCCCCCCCCCCCGTAAAAGTTGAAGGAACGCCTTTTCTTCAATACTTTTACCAGCCTTAACGGCAACATACACACATAATTATAATCTTTCAATTGCCGTTTATTATTGGATTGTTTTTATACAAATAATTACTGTTTCCATACGTTTAATGTTATTATAATAAAGGTGCAGAATTAAAAATAACACCAAAGCTAAGATGGTAAACACAGTTGAATGTCCGTCCATTGTAAATACATTCAATAAACATAAAATGTTGGTTCATCAGCCTAGGCCTAACCCAAAATTATTGTGTTTACGTTTAATTTATTTTACCTGTCTTAACGGCAACATAGGCCTACGTACAATAATGTTAGGTTATGCCTAGACTTAAAATTACTTTTTAGGCCAAACCTAAAATTATTGTACGTATGTTGCCGTTAAGGCAGGTAAAATAAATTGAATATACAGACAAGAATTTTAGGTTACGCCTAGACTGATGAACCAACATTTAATGTTTATTGAATGTATGTCAGCGCTTGACGATAGTAACTGAACTACGCCGGACGGAACCGATCGCCCCTTAATTTAAATTGATGAACCAAAACACATGTTTCTTAAATGTATTTACATTCATTGCCTTATCAACCAATTTGACAACGCTTTTTCGTTACGCATTACATTTTCTATTTGTTAACTCCTACTGCAACCCGTTTTAAGAAACTTCGTTGTAAAAACATTGAAACGTGTTGAATTATTTATTTTTAAACAAGATTTTTGAAAACTAAAGATATTATTTAAACAATAAATAAACGCGTATTTTCAATTTTTAATTGCCATGACAACCAATTTGATAACTCTTTTCGTTACTGGTTTTTATATTAGTCATTGATATAGCAACTAACTAATAACATTTTTATCGTTACGCATTACATTTTCTATTTGTTAACGTGTTAAGGAACTTTGTTAAAAAAAAAACTAATTTTTGAAGCAATTATAATTTTTTTATCACATTAGTGGGACGGCCCGCAAGGAGTCAAATCTTAAATAGATAGGTCGAGTTGTACATCAAATTAAACGTATAACTTAGGAGAACACAATGCCGCAAATCCAACATCAAAAAGTTCACCCTACACAAAACGGCGGCCGTTAAGAGTTACAATATTGGGCATTTTGATAATGGCTGAATTTTACTTATTGGCGTAAGATTTGAAAGCAAAACTCCGACAATCCACACCTGATGAGATGCTACAAAGCATTTATGAATGGCTAGTACATCGGCCTAGATCACTGCCAAACTGCAGAAGGAAAACGTGTTTTTTTTTTTAAATTTAAGTTGTTGTGAAAGTTTATTGGTAATTGTTATTTTTTTACCATTTAGTAAAAATGTATAATTTGAATTAAAAATTTTTCCTAATCCTCCTCGTAGACCGTTCCCACAGAAGGAGATTAGTCACTCACTATCAACACAAATTTCTAATGTGGATTGTCGGAGTTTTGCTATAAATGCCCAATATTGAGACTATAAACTGTCTGTGGGCCGTCCCCAAAAGGTGATAAAAAAACTATAATTGTTTTAAAAATTAGTTTTATTGGTAGAGAAACAATGTACTCAGTTTTGTTGCGTAATCTGTAATATAACGCCGTTCACGTACTTTTGAGACACCCTGTACATTACCAAAATATTTATTTTGAAACAATATAATATACGTCTATTAAATAGAGCTATCTTACAATAACCATTATTATCTCGCTATTATTATTAAATTTCTACACATTGAGCATTAATTCGTCGCACGGCTGGTAATTCCGTTACATCGTTGCCCTGTTGGTCTCCATTATATAATCCTAATTCGAGACGGAATAATGTACAAAGCGCGCTAATTACAAATAACCAATTAAATTTGAATTACCCCGAGGGGCAATATTGGACCCAATGCCAAATTGCAATCGGTTCTGGCGCCGCCCCAACTCGGCTGATAAAAAAGTTTGTATTGATTGACTCGCTATGCTTTCCGACATATTATTTGGTCCTTTTAACTTTTGTTCCACTGAAGATGGTTTATAAATTAAGTATACAAAAAAAAACCCACACAGAATACACAATGGTTACGTGGTAGCCAGGAAAACTTGTCAGGGGCGGGGGGGGGGGGGGGCCAGGTCAGGACCGGGGATTTGAGTTTAAAACCTTTTAACAAGTTCACTTCTAAAGACGCACATGTGAGCTTGACACTGAACACTATGAGAAGCGTCCGACGCACAGTGCATTGCGTGCTTTGCACGCCTACCCCATATTAGGAGTATTATCAACACACAGTGCATTGCATGCTTCGCACGTGTTGGGAGTATTTTTAATACACAGTAAATTGCGTGATTCACACTCCAACCCCCACTTTTCAAGTATTTTCAATACACAGTGCATTGCGTGCTTCGCACGCCGAATTTAAACCTACATGATATGGACGCACATGTGCGTCTGCTCTCAAATATTAGTGATTATTAGGTAGAAAGGTTAAAAAAATAAAAAATAAAGTAATTTCTACTCATTTAGACTATAAAAATAATATAAAAAATAAAAGTCAGCTACTAGCATAGAAAATCGAATTTTGCGTAGCAGTGAACGTGTTAAACACCAATTTCCATGCTTATTTTTAAAATGTTGATACGTTTCCCATGTAATATTGTAGGATGTAAGGATGATGAAAGATTTAGTTTTGTTAGAGTAAAGTGTTTTTGTTGAACCTTCATAGTTTTCTTATTTAATAGATCAGACCAAGCTCACAAGAGAGTAAGGCTGTAACCTACGGCATCCATGTGTATTGTACGTTGTAGTTTAATCAATCAAACCTAAATATTAGTATGCATGCAATGCAAAATGATGTAAAATATGTTTTTAATCAAGCAAACCTAAATATTAGTATGCATGCAATGCAAAATGATGTAAAATATGTTGATGGATCCTCTGTTGCGTTGTCTATTTTATAATTTAACTTGCACTGTTTAAACCTAGTATTAATTTTTACTGCTACATTTTGGTATTTCGGGGGGGGGGTTGACCCCTTAACCCCCCCTCCCTGGCTATGGCCTTGGTAGCCATGTACACACACAGGAACAGACACTTATTGGGTTAAGTAACTTTTACGTAATAAAAGCACGATCTAGTCTTTACAAGGTGAGGTGGTTATAGGAAAGAACTAAGTTTCATATTCCACGATTATTTTCCTAAATTTCAGGTACGTTGTCCAGTCTGTTTTCCTTCACCTTAGTGGTAGTGTAATTTGGTGGTTATGGAATTTTTGGAGCCAAAGACAAAACAAAATTAGCCCAGACCAAAAAATGTTTGTGTGTTAAAAGTGAAAAAAAGGTGTCTCCAAAAATGATTATATTTATATCATTCTATTTTTCTAACATTAAATTCCCAAAATTTGTTTGCCTAGATAACCTAATAGTATTTATTTAGTTATAAGCATATTCTTCATTTATATTTATCAGAGCCAGTCACACCAGTCAGGTCGATGCAATAGCAGATGTATAGCATGACCTTATTCTTAAAGCAGATGCTATGTGCATATATTGGCCAATACAGTATGCAATCGCCTGTCTTTTTTATTATAGTAGCGAACCAACCAATTATATTTATTCACTATAGTAGACAGTGGCCTAAATTTATTCAGTTACAAGTACAAGACAATAACTTTTTTTCTGTGTAGTAGACAACCAACCACCTATATGTGTTCGGTATAGTAGACAACCAACCACCTATATTTTTTTCGGTATAGTAGACAACCAACCGATTATATTTTTTCAGAATAGTAGACAACCAACCACCTATATCATTTCAGTTTAGTTGACAACCAACCACCTATATTTTTTCAGTTTGGTAGACAACTAAAAGATTATATTTTTTCAGTTTTTTAGACAACCAACCGATTATATTTTTTTCAGTTTAGTAGACAACCAACCACCTATATTTTTTCAGTTTAGTGGATAAATAACAGAATTGTATTTTTTCAGTATAGTAAACAATAAACCGATTATATGTTTTTCAGTATAGTAGTCAATCACCTATATTATATTTTTTGAATGTAGTAGACAATCACCTTTATTTTTTAGTATAATAGACAACCAACCGATTATATGTTTTTCAGTAGACAACCAACCTATATTTTTTCAGTATAGTAAATAATCACCAATATTTTTTCAGTATAGTAGTTAATCACCTATTTTATATTTTTTGAGTATAGTAGAAAATCACATTTATTTTTTTAGTATAGTAGAAAACCAAGTGATTATATGTTTTTCGGTAGACAACCAACCTATATTTTTTCAGTATAGTAAATAATAACCTATATTTTTTCAGTATAGTAGACAATCGCCTTTATTTTTTCAGTATAGTAGACAACCAACCGATTATAAGTTTTTCAGTAGACAACAAACCTATATTGTTTTCAGTATAGTAAATAATCCCCTATATTTTTTCAGTATAGTAGTCAATCACCTATATTTTTTTAGTGTAGTAGACAATCACTTTTATTTTTTAGTGAAGTAGACAACCAACCTATATTTGTTTCAGTATAGTAAATAATCCCCTATATTTGTTCACTATAGTTGTCAATCACCTATAAGAGAAGTTGTGTTACCAACTGTGCCGAGGAAGATTTCCCCGTTCAATCCCTGCAATAAGTTACCGGCCTCGTTTGAACATACTTTGCGCTAAGCCTTGCTCTGACGTAATGTATTATCTCGAAGATTTAGTTCAACTTTTGTCAGAGTTGTGTTGTGCCAGCGTTAAAGAAACGAAACTAACAGCCTTGTTATTTAACAAAAAATTAAATTCGAAAGATAGGCTATTCTGTAAAAAGAATTAAGTGATATTATTAAGTGTATTATTTCTGTAAGTGATATTATAATTTACTTTTGCTATTCCTTTCAGGTAAATTTTAATATTTAAAAATTCTTTTCTACTTCTGAAATAAATCAAATGCTTGAAAAAATAGGTCGAGTAATTTATTGTGTCTGGAGATAATATATACAACTCATGGAACGCGTCATATATACAAAAAAAAAAAGAGGTCACTTGACGTAAACAAATGTAAGAGACTTGTTTCTTGTTTTTCTTTAGTTTTCTGCCGATAATAAAAATCGTGTCGCAATTCAAAGGTTTTTTTTTGTAGATTCATTACTAACAAAATAATTGATGTCTCGTTTCTTACAATTTTACCTACTTGCATACAATATTTATACAAAAAAAGTATTTCACCTTTTAGAAAAAACTATAAAATATAAATAAGTAAGGGTTTGTTACATACAAAAACAGAATGTAAAAAATGTTATAATTGTGTTGAAAATTTTTTATTTTTAGGAAAAGTGAAAACTTTTTGCGACAAAGTTATAGATTATTAGTTGAGTTAATACAGCAGTGCAACCAATCTGTTGTTCATTTCAAAAACGTAATGCCTCAAGTTCGTGTATGTTAATTAAATCCCTTAAACTGTAAATGCTAATTTTTTTAAATGCCAAGCCATTTCGTTGCGTGTCCCAGCATATTTTTCAAAAATTCGCCAAATATAGTACATACAACCCAATCCTATAGTGTTCCATAGATTTTTTTGTAGAGAAAGGTTCAAAGAATTCACATGCCAGTAAAAATTTATTGGTATAAAATTTACAAAGTCATTAGCTCAAGAAACAAAAAATGTCCAGTGACGGAAGGAAAAGTTCAACTTTAGGCCTACATCAAAAGTAGTAAAAATTGTTTGTAATTTATTTTTTCAAAATGTACAAAAGTTTGTTAATTTAGTTCTAAATATACATACACTGTATACAAATATATAACAGTTTCAAATTTCTTATTTTGAAAACACCAGTTTTGATGTCTCTACTCCAAGACGGCTAACAAAACTAGGCCAAGTTTGAATAGTAATTTAGGAATTTATGCTTTGCCCAAAAATGAAATATTATTATTACAAAGTGCAGAGAACCAAACAAAGAATTGAACTGTATGCCTATATTTGTAAATTGTTGTTTTGTAAACTCAGTTTACATAGTGTTACTTGAATCACAAAATTAGATCAAACGAATAAACTTCAGGTGACGAATATCAGGTGACCAAAATGATGGGAGAGCTACTGCGCCGCGTCTCTCTACCGACCTAGAGGACGACCAGCTTTAGAGGTATAAATTATTTAGTACTAAAAACAAAATGGCGGATAGCTAGTTAAAGAAGCGTTTCCGGGCATAAGTTTATAGCAATTGTTGTTTGAATCCCCCTGCATATTTTAGGTTATCAATTAGTGTGAAATCACTTTAAGAACTTATTTTCTACACTGCACAAGTCGGATACGGCAGCTTAATTTAAACCCAGAAGCATACTCGAACAATGTTTATACAAGTTTCCACTTACCTTCCCGTACCCAGCAGTAAAGAAGGCAATCCAATTTTCTCTTCCCGCGTTGACTTTAATAAGGGTAAAATCTGAAGCTAAAAGCGCAGCTCTCGACAAATGTGGCGCGTCAAAACGATACGTATTGAAAATAGGAAGCGTGAAGATTATATCGTCGTTAAATGAGATTGGATTAGGTTTAGTTAAATATTACTGCGAAATGATTGTGTTAAAACCATTCCTGCTATTTAGCCGTATTATAGTCTTCTATGACTTTTTTAGAATTAAAGAATAACAGGTAGTGCAGTCCAGCTGTATTCAATAATAGAGGACTCCATCTCTGCTTGCTTCGCTCACTGACACGGCGAAGCAAATGCAAAGAGATTATTGTATACTATGATATTTTCAAGGGAAATGACGACTGAATAAAACACAATTTTTTTTATTTTTATATAGGAGAGATGCTACTTTCAAGTTATAAAATATGTAATACGGTAGCAGTATTTCAAACTGGTCTTAGTAAAGAATAAAGTTGGCATTAGTTTAGTAGGAATAGGTGTTTGAATTTTGATATAGTAATCCTTTTTCGTTGTTTGTGTTTGCTATTACCTAACCTAAAACAGATGTTGGTTGTGACGAATAATTGCCAGATTCTAAATTTGGTTGCTATGGTAAGAAAACTAAATGCTTTCAAGAAACGTGTATTGGTTCAGCAAAGACCTAAGCTAAATTTGTGTTAGTTGCGTGATCAAAATCAGCTGTTTTATTAGCGAAATTCCTTAGGAAAAATGAGCTATTGCAGTGGCCCTTATAATAACTACCAAGGTCGGGAGTAGCAAATGAGCATCGATTATAATCCCCAGAACACGTTTTGGGGTGTCATTAAAAATCATATATATATGATTTACATAATATACATGTTATATCCCTTATATTGTGTTCGCACTCTATCGGCCGAATTTTAAGTCCGATTTGGTTCACATTTTGGTTGTCTACTTCGCTCAGACGAGTTCATTAGTAAAAAAATCCAACATCCAGAAGCACGTTTTTTGACCGAAAGTAACTATTTTTTTTAATTTCTCCTTCGAGAATGTTTTTTTAGAGTTTTTTTCCACAAATATAAATGTTGGATGTTGTTCTGCACATTTTGTTTTTACGCGACCTTATAGCTCGCTTCGTTCTCCTAAAATCGATCAAAACGTAAAATATCATAAAAGTACCCGGTTCAAAGCCATGTGGTGGATCTTACCGTGGCGTTGGCGTGCGAAGAACGCAATGCATTGTATATTGAAGATACCCCCAATACGGGGGTTGGCGTGCGAAGCACGCAATGCTATGTGTTTTGAAGATACTCCCAATATGCGGAATGGCGTGCGAAGAATTTTGCAGCTATTCATCACCGTCGTGAATAAACCTATTTCCCAAATTGTTGGTTGAAACCCTAAAACATAGGCATATAAACTTAATTTTGGAAATTTTGCTCAACTCACGTCAGCGGTCCAGCTGCGTGGTCGAACTGTTTGTAATATGTAACAGCAGATGTTTGAACTATAATAAAGTAAGCCCTTTTCATTGAGTTTATTCCTATGTAATACATTAAATTTGAATGTAGAAACTAAAACAACATCAAAAAATGTTTTAAAACAATGTTATTAAAATATTTTTAAGTCTTTATTAAATATACTGGTGTCTTTTTTATAAGACACAATTCATTTTCAAAAACACAATTTTATTATTATAAAGGCTATATTTATGGTGAATACAATTTAATGTTGCTTGACTAAGGGTTACTTTTTTAATCAAGGTTTAAACACATGATTAACTTAAATTTAGTTAACACTTTAATTTAAAACAATCTATAAATATATATAAATTGTGTATGTGTTTTTTTTTTAATGTTTGACAAGCTTATATGAGTGAAATAAGTCTTATCTGATGATGGGGTCAAGACCCCGAAACTGGCAAAGAAAAACTCACTTTAAGTCACAAGACAGGACAGACCTACAAGGTAATCTATATAATATATTTATTTGTGACTTGGCAAAAAAATTAATATCTTATTATATGTTTCATTTATTGGATCATATGATTGATTATAGCAAAACAATTTCTTTTACAGATTGCCAGAAAAACAAAACGAAGCAAATTACTGCTCTGGTAAGTTCTAGATAATTTAGTTATGTATTTATTCCGTTTACTAATACCGCCACGACTACCTTGTAATAGATATACCGTTTTAGTAATGAACATATGATATACTATTTGAATTTAGAGGATAGACATAATATTACACGAGCAGTTAGTAATACATAAATATATGAGTGTGTTGTCAGGAGATGTTAATTTCAATGTAATTACCGGTTTCATGTTTAGTTTAATCAATTGTTGTTTGGTATATCATATTATTTACTGAAATTATCCGTTTACATTGTGGTTATAATATCAATGGTAATATTTACCTTGTAGGCCTAACTACTGTACACAAGAACAAATAATGTAATTTAGAATATTCGTTTATGCAGTAAGCGTTTATATAATGAGGTAATTGAAAAATCAATATATACTGTAGAGTGGCCAGCTTCCATTGTCTGAATCATCGCACAAATACTTTAAAGTGTGAAAAGGGAAACTGTGAAAACCAAAATCCAGAAACTTTTCCGGGATCCGTCATGAAAACATCACCCACATGTCGCTATCGCGAACAGAAAGTCGCGCGACAAACATTCGAATTCGAGAAGATAGAAGAAAATTCGCGTATCCAGGAATCAGAAGACGCAGCCAGAAGATAGAGTTGTTTTTCATTTGCTAATAAAATTGTTTGGGTTAAAAAAAGATTTGGTATCATTAAAAAGTTGAAACTTACTCATTTAAATAATGTCTTTGATGGAATAAGAATTACATATTTTTCATTTTTAGCTTATTAAAGGTAAAAATAGACTCTTTTTTCAAAATTTTATATAATAAAGTTCGACTTCGTATCCAATCCCTCCCTAACAATTACTCTGGGCCCAGAATTTTAAATAGCTCTGTTCACAAATCTGGAACATCCAAGAGTGTGAGAAAATTTAGGTTTTTTTCCGATTTTTACCCTTCAACTTTTTACAAAAAAACCAACAATATTCTATTAAAATTATTCTTTGGGGACACCCGGGGCATCAGCGCTGTTACATATAGATGCCCCAACGAGGGTCGGTCATATTTACTGAATCATAATGAAATCAGCGACCTCAAAAACCCCCGGGAAACGATTACCAAGCCGTTTTCTCAACTTTTAAATTTTGGCCCCTGTGCCCTTTGGAGCTACCCGCATCGGCTACGTTTTTCGGAACCAGATACTTCAAAAACCCCAGTGAAACGATTACCAAGTAGTTTTCTCAACTCTGGTAGTCCCTGGGCCCTTTGGGGCTGCCTGGGGCATCGGCTTCCTTTTTCGATGTCATATTCGGAACCAGCGACCTCAAAAACCCCAGGGTAGAAATGTTCTCCACTTTTTATAAATTTTTAGATATTTTCAAAAAATGATGCACTTTTGGATTTATTTCATGCAGCCTCGATGCAATTCTGTCTGAGCCGACAATCATCATTGTAGACTTTTTCCTGACATATTTCTGAACACAATGCAGAAAACCCCGTGTCAATCCGAGCTGTATCTAAAAATTCAGGAATTTTTTTCTAATTTCCCTGGTCAATATCTGCTTAACCTGAAGACAGACTTCGTTTTGGCCGTGTGCCAATATTGTTTATGAGATTCATTGTGATACTGAAGAATGCCATTCATTTGTTGAAGGGTCGGTTGTTTACTTATCGTCTGACTATAATTGTTTCCGAGCTCTCTCTCTCTCTCTCTCTCTCTCCCTCTCGCACTTATAAGGCAGATTGAAAGTATTTATTTAGTTTCGGTTTAAAGTAGACGTACTCATTCATATGTTTCCTTTTCTTATGGCAACGTTGACCATCTCAGATGTTCAGCTTTAACACTGGCCTACTGACCAAGTCTTCAGTCGATGCTTACGCAAATCAGAAGTTCTATTGTCCTACGTTATTAGCGCATTTCCCCAGGGAAGATGAGCTATTGCAGTGAACCTTATGGGGAGACCTAAGTGGTCAATGAGCACTGATCATGTTCCCCAGAACACGTTTTCGGGTGTAATTAATAACTGTATACCGGGTGTTTACTAAAAACCCCTTTAGGACTTTGGGATATGATTTCTCATATAAAAAGTAAGAAAAAAGTTCCTATAAACATAGGTCCGAAAACGCTTCGTTTTCCAGATATCCGCCATTTTGTTTTTTGTACAAAATAATTCATATCTAGAGAACGGTTTGACTGATTGAGTTCAAACTTGGCATGAAGTTTAACCTGTCAATGATATACCTCAAGAAAAATAAACGAATAAATCCAATCATGCGTTTCAAAATGGCGGCTGTTTGAAAATTTAAAACCTAAATTACTCCAAAATTGTACACTTAACGAACAATGTCAAGATACCTTTTTTGTAGCCCTTTTGATTCTCTATCGGATGATGTAACTGTCAAAACAATCGGATGAAGGAAAATTGACCGAGCGTATGCGAGGTCTCCGTTTTAGCTCGACCGTTCGGAATTTCGTCTGTATGTCTGTATGTCTGTGTGTCTGTGTGTCGGTCTCACGATTACGGCCAAACGCCTTGACCGATTTTGATGATGTTTGCATGAATGTTCCTTATTTCTAGGCCGAGCTATGTATATATACGGTTTTTTCTATTTTCAGTTTTAACCCCTTAAATTTAATAAAAATGGCGGCCGGACCGTTTCTCTCAGTGTAAGCATTTTTAAAAAGCCAGTTTGTGGCTTAACCGTAAGTTGAAATAAAAAACTAATAACATTTTGCTAATAGCAAATTAAATTTTAAACGAAACTGTATTCTTGATTTTAAACCAATTCAAAAGTGTTCCATAGCTTTTTTGTAGATAAAGGTTTAAAGAATTCATATATGCCAGTAAAAATAAATTATTGAAGTAAAATTAAAGTTATTAGCTCAAGAAACAATCACGTTTAGTAACGAAAGGAAAATGTTTAACTTTAGGCCTACATAAAAAGTAGTAAAAATTATTGTAGTTTTTTTCATAAATGTAAAAAAGTTTCGTAATTTAGTTCTAAATAGAATTGTATAAAAATATTTATTAATTTCAAATTTCTTATTTTGAAAACACCAGTTTTTATGTTCCTACTACAAGACTGCTAACAAAACAAGGCCTGTTTTGAATAGTAATTTAGGAATATATCATTTGCCCAAAAATGACATATTATTATAAGAAAGTGTAGAGGAAAAATCAAAGAATTGAACTGTATACCTGTAAATTATCATTGTAAACTTCATAAAAGTATTTGACTTAGCTTTCCTTGAATTACAAAATGAGATGAAACAAATGAAACCTCGCGGCGATAAAGGACATACAAAAAATGACTGTAGGACACCGTGGGAAGTGTTGGTACATGGGTTGAGATCACTAACACGACGTTTTAACATCGTTTGTTTTCATTATTTCTAATATTGGCATATGATATGGATCTTAAGTTAACTTGTGATACATTGTTAAGTTTGAGTTATTTAAGTATGTAAATATTTAAAAGTATGTTGTCCCTCTATAACGCGATACTTTTAGCTATCTTACGCATTATTAACCTAAATAAAACACAAAGCCTCTAAAAGAAAATATTTAGCAGTTAAAGCTCAAGAAAAGAAATAAAAACGAGAACTAGATGTAACGGAATCGCGGGAATTGTAAATAATGTTTTACTGGCTAAACCTTGTGCTTACTTCCTTACTGGCACACTATTTTTAACCTAAGCTCAAAACCACATTTGTTATTTCAACGAGCGAGGTCTACTGTTCACAGAACTACTAGTAGCTAAGTTAAAAGGTAATTGACCGACCGTAAGCGAGGTCTCCGTTTTAACTCGACCGTTCGGCATTTCGTCTGTGTGTCTGTGTGTCTGTATGTCTGTGTGTCTGTGTGTCTGTCTCACGATTACAGCCAAACGCCTTGACCGATTTTGATGATTTTTTGCATGAATGTTCCTTATTCCTAGGCCGAGCCATGTATAGTATATACGGTTTTTACCATTTTTCATTTTTAACCCCTTAAATAAAATAAAAATGGCGACCGGGCCGTGTCTCTCAGTGTAAGCTTTTTTCCAAAGCTAGTTTGTGGCTTAACCGTAAGTCGAATTTGAAAAGTAATAGCATTTTGTTAAACGCAAATTAAATTTTAATTTTTGAAATACTGATATAGTTACCCATGTAAAATATTATAGGATGTAAGGATGATGAAAGATTTTTTTTTGTTAGAGTAAAGTATTTCTGTTGAACCTTCATAGTTTTCTTACTTAATAGATCAGATCAAGCTCACAAGAGAGTAAGGCTGTAACCTACTGCATCTATGTGTATTGTACGTTGTAGTTTAATCAAGCAAATCTAAATATTATTATGCATGCAATGCACAATGATGTAAAATATGTTGCTTGATCCTCTGTTGAGTTGTCTATTTTACAATTTAACTTGCACTTTTTAAACCTAGTTGACCGAGCTTAAGCTTCACTGGCTAAACCTTGTGCTTACTTTCTTACTGGCACACTATTTTTTAACCTAAGCTCAAAACCAAATTTTTGTTATTTCAACGAGCGAGGTCTACTACTAGTGACAGAACTACTAGTGTCAACAAATGTCCATACAATATTGTAGTATTTACCGTGTTGGTATAGGATGCCGGGTTGAACAAACCAATTAGTACACATAACTTAACTGTTATCCTTCATCCGATTGTGTTGACAGTTACATCATCCGATAGGGAATCAAAAGGGCTATAAAAAAGGTAATTTGACATTTTTCGTTAAAATGTACGGTTTTGGAGTAATTTAGGTTTGTAATTTTCAAACAGCCGCCATTTTGAAACGCATGATTGGATTTAATCGTTTATTTTTCTTGAGGTATATCATTGTCAGGTTAAACTTCATACCATGTTTGAACTCAATCAGTCAAACCGTTCTCTAGATATGAATTATTTTGTACAAAAAACAAAATGGCGGATATCTGGAAAACGAAGCGTTTTCGGACCTATGTTTATAGGAACTTTTTTCTTACTTTTTGTATGAGGAATCATATCCCAAAATCCTGAAGGGTTTTTAGTAAACACCCTGTATATATAAAATGCCCGCATTTTACGTTCGAATTGGTCCGAATTTGGTACATACTTTTGTTTTCTAAGTCGCTTGGAAACATTCCTTAGCCAACAACTGGAAGTACGTTTCTTAAGCAGAAGCAATATTTTGCGATGTTTATTACTAAAATTAACCTTTTTTGGATTTTTCATGTAAAAATATAAATAAATATAGGACATTATTCCGCACATTTTGTACTTTTACACGACACTATAGCTAGCTTGGTCCCAAAACGTAAAATACCCTAAAAGTACCCGGTTCAAATCCACTGGGTAGCTCGTTGGTTAGCTCTTGTAACGAGGCCGACGGCCGTGATGCAAACCACTGCGAGCGAAGCGAAGCAGTAAACAAATCCAAAACCACAAGGTCGAGGTGAAAACTTACAGAGCGAGTTTTTCCGCTTCGAGCGGAACGAAGACGCGCTTTGAACCGGGGTTGTAGGCCGAGTTACAAACACATTCTACTAGACCTTCGTACTCGTAGTTCTCTAACAATTTCCCAAATTGTTGGTAGAAACCCTAAAATCATATAAACTTAATTTTGGATTTCGCTCAACTCACGATAGCGGTTCAGCTGCATGGTCAAATTAGATTAAATAATAAATATATTTTTTTAATTTTCCGGGTTTTTAAATAAATAATCATAGTTGATACTTTTGTACCTTTTTAAAATAAAAATTGTTTTTGTAGGCCTACCACCTTTAACTGCGTGGGTTTTTGTAACGTAACAAGTCGCGTGAGGTTTTCTGACACCCCACATTAAAAATGACTTTAAAATGTCTTTAAATTTTGTGTGTGTGATTTGTAAACTTTTTATGGCTATTAAACTATTAATATTATGATTTTAAAGTATTTTTGTTTAAAACATTTTTTTCACTCTTAAGAAAATAAACCCTAAAAGTCTGGATTGTTTCGTAAAAAATTGAACAATTAATAAAAAACCTTTCCAAAAGAAAAACAGTGTTTTTTGGATTAAACTTTACGTTTCCTTACCCTTTAAAGTATAACATACTAGTGACACAATCTGTTATTGATTATCTTTACTTAGTACATAACTAGAGCGTAATACGTATTGTAAAATAGATATTGTAAAATATTACACAACAGAAGTGTATAATATGGATAATTAAAAACAATTTTAACAACATGTAATTTATCCATTACATAAAATCGAATAATTATTACAATAATATGGGACAAACTGAAGAAAAACATAATAAAATTTTCAGCACCAAATATAAACAGCCTAGATAGAACTAAAGCTGATTTTAAGGCAGTGGTTTTCAATGTGTAGGGGCTCGAATTTAAAAATTTCCCAGCGTTCGTTGTTGAACTCTTATAGAAGTTATGTAAATGTATATTTAAGTTGATTACCAAAAGTAAAATATTTAAAAAAACAAATATAAGTATAACAACAGAAGAGACAAATCTTTGAGATAAAAGAAGAAAACTTGAGCCAGAAAATAAGCTGAAGTTTGGTTCAGAATTAATAAGTTATTTTGTATTAATTAAAAATTGAAATGGTATTGCAATGAATCCACCTGATATTTAATAACGTTTGGAGAACCTTTTGCAGTAAAACAATTTATATAAATATTTGTGTATAAAACTTTGGACTTTTAAAATTTACATTTCGGATTATAAAATTAAATTAATTGAACATTTAGACAAATTTACAATAGATCACTAGCATAGTTAACTTTGTTGTTTAAGTATATACTAGAGGCTCTGCCCCTGGACGCTTCGCGTCCCAACCCCGCCTCGGCCTCAGATGGCTGCTTCGCTTCGCTCGCAGTTGGAAAATTCACTAAAGAATTTTAGTACATTCCATTTGTACATTCGTACATAGGTTTGTAAAATTATGAAACCAGGCTTAAATATATTAACAGTGATTACAAGATTAATTATAACCTCAAATACATGCTTTAGAAACGTAAGAGGCTTTCATTACGATTTTAGTCCTAGTTCTACTATCTTCTGTCAACTAAAGTTTTGAAACCAGGCCTAAATATAGTAAAAATTATTGCAACATTAACATAACCTTAATACTATGTTTCAGAAATGAGCCAGGCCTATATTACAAAATTTACTATTCCAATTTATCCATCTTTGCCAAGTTTACCTTTTTTTTTTGAAAAAATAAATTGTTAAATCAGGCCCAATTTATTCTAATAATTCCAACGTGCTAAAATAGTATAAATTTGCTTGTTTTTTAACAGTAATTAAAAACTATCCAATGAACAGCTGATAAAACAGTATAAATTGGCTTGTTTATAAACAGCTTTTTTGATCGCTTTATTTACTATTTCCTTGTTATTTTGTAACCAACATGGCAACCCATAAGATCCTATGTTAAAAATTTTCAACTTTTAAATTAGATTTTCTCCAAAAATTGCGTTTTACACGAAATACAGCTAAATGGGTGTACTTAAAAATCAAAACTACACCTGAATACAAAATTTCTTTGAATTCGTAAGAGCCATTTTCGAGATCCGCGACAGATACAAAAGATAGAAAGATACAAAGATAGATATAAAGATAGATACAAAGATAGATACAAGAATTGCTCATTTAAAGTAATAGGATATGTATACTATAGCTAGTACCCCAAAAGAAAGAGAGATTACATTATATTTTTGTTTAATTAATTGTACTTGTAAATGTAATACAAGTTGTAATTATAAATGCTTTATCCTGAATAATAAATAAGTAAATAAAAATTTGTAAACGTTTCAGTTATATTAATTTAGTTTTCAACTATCGAATTTACTGGTGGCGGAGAGTACAATAATAAAAAAACTGACAAGAACCGGGTTTTCAGTAGGCTCTTAGGCTCATTTGAAAGTTCTGAAATGATGGGCAGGTGAGCCAACCTATCGTAGGAGATCTTGAACAAATTGCCTGAATGGGGTGTTTTGTACACTCCCAGCGACCATTTTTAAGAAAATGTTTTTACAAATAGATTTTTATAAGAATCTTAAGAACAAAGACCGAGTAAATAAGGTAAACAAGCGATAAAAAATGCATAATATATTTTTTTTTAAAATTGTGTGCTTAAGTCCATACGGTAGAAGTGTACTTCTATGGCGATATTCTGATAAATATAAAATATATTATGGAAATTATTTGGTTGCTAAAAAAATCCTGCATAAAATAAATTTTCAAAGTACACAAATGTAGATATACATTCAAGAAACATGTGTTAGTTCATCAGACTAGGCTTAAATTAAAAGTATTAAAGATTATATTATATTCGAATCAAATGTTGTATCTGTTATTTTATTTTATTGGTTGCTATGATAACGAACGTAAAAAATACATTCAAGAAACATGTGTTGGTTTATCAGTCTAGGCCTAAAATAAAATTTTGTGTGTGTTTAATTTTATGTATTTCTGATGTATAATTATATAAAAATATTTGCTTTTTGATTTTTTCATCATTTAAACTTTAAAAATTTGCTATATACAAATGTGTAATATACAGGTTGTTACAAAAAAGTTGGGCTGGTTATGCATATTCAGATTCTACATGCAAAAATAAGTCGAAAATGTAGTATAACATTTTTTCTATTTCGGCTTAGTTAAGAAATCCGCCATTTTCTTTTTTTACAAAAACTCAATGTAACTCTGGAAATAGATAAGATATCGAGTTCAAATTTTTAATAAGCATTTTATATGTTACGATTAACAAGTGTACCAAACACAAAGAATTTATTTTTATAATTTTCAAAATGGCGGCCGTTACAAATTTTTAACGTGGAATATCTTGAAAACCGATAAATTTACAAAAAATGTACAAGAAACAAAATATTTTCCTTTTTTAACGACAGACAAAATGCTTTTTTTGTAGTTTCAGTAGGTTAAAGGATAACTGAGTAATCGACAAAAAACTATAAACATAATTTCTTGGTAATTGTAATAAAACATAAATTAAATAAAAATTGAACAATTTGTAGTTTTTCTAGTCCCTAGGTTTAATGGAATTTTCCTTTGAAATTGTTAGATGGCCGCCATTTTGATATTTACTAACCAATTTTTGCAATTAAAGTGTCATTCGATTTGAAATGAAAAGGGCTTCAAATTTAGTGTCTAGTAAAATTTTGTTTAGTAGCTGGTTTTCATAGAATTTGACTTTAAAACTTTTAAATGGCCGCCATTTTGAAATTTGATAAGTCTGATCAAAGATATTTTGGGAAAATGTTTAAAGCTGTAGAGTTAAAGTGTATACAGTACTAAGTTTCATAAAAATATCTCTAAGGGCTTTTGAGTTATAATTTTTTTTTTTAAATACAAAATGGCGGATTACGGCTAAACTAAGCCGAAATCGAAAAAAATGTATACGACATTTTCGACTTATTTTTGCATGTAGAATCTGAATATGCATAGCCAGTCCAACCTTTTTGTAACACCCTGTATGTATAGTAGAGCGTTTTAGAAAATGCATGACGGAATAGATCGTTCCAGTGAAACGCGTGATGGTAAAATACGATTCACGCGCCAGCAAATAAGGACATAGCGTCGATGTGGGCCTATAGAAAGAAGTTAACGTTTAAAAAAAAAACATGCTCTCAGGTCAGAAGATATTTGCGCGAACACGGGGTTGCCTAATAGTTTGGAACACAACTTTATCTTTATCATGATTTTCCCGTTTAACATTGCTTTGGTTTCCATCAATCCCTACTTCAACCATTACCACCTATTTAGATTCCAGTAGAGCACTCGAAGTAGTTAGCGTTCTGTTTACTCCAGCAGTTAAACTGTTTTATAAATATTCAAAACCACTAAAAGGCGAGTGGAAATTAAAACATGAAACAACCGGTTGAGATGAAAATACACGACTGTTGAAACGCCACAACAAGCTGTATACATTCATGAGTGGAAACACATTAAATAAATGAGTGGCCACTAAATGTAACGCCCACAGCATTGAGTGCAGTGAATAAAACATGTAATTCGTCCAAGTACGGGAGTAAATGTTTTAATATTGTACATTTTGTTTTGTTAATTGTGAAACTGCTGAAGTGGCAAGATAAATCATGTAAAACTGTTCCAAGTGTTAATTGGAACTTTACTTGTAAAATCTATAACATTACCAAGTAGAACTTCTAAACATCCAAGGCACCGGATGAATATTTAAACGTACTGCAAGTCAGTTTTTATAGAAGAACTGAGAGGATATATGTCGTTATTTAAGGTAACAATTGCTCAGAAGTTAAAAGAAGGTGTTACGCCATGGTTTAGATAGGTTTAAAAACTATTTGCTTAGCTTTGGACCCAGATACCCTGTTTGGATCTATTTCCCAACTTATATAAAAATAGGAAAACAAGCATAGAAATGATTTAACTTTTTTTTACTTATAATACGTCGAGTCCTGAAGTTAATATCGTTTCTCCTTTAATAATTCTTGTGGCGATTTTTGGAACCTTACTCACCGCTAAATCATATTCTATATTAAAAGTTAGTAGTCTAGTGGCTAGAGGTTCTGTGTTCGATTCCGATAAACAGTAAGCAACTGCGAGACAAACTGAGAAGCTAGAAGGTTAGGTTACCAGCGAATGCTAGAAAGACATGCTAGAAACAAAGTATAGAAGCAAAGACTACAAGCAAATGGTAGAAACTAATGCTTGGAATAAATGCTAGAAACGAAGGCTAAAGGTAAAGACTAGACTAAGGTTTCAAGCGAATGCTAGAAGCAAATTATACAAGCAATTGCTTGAAA
>JAGFPH010003425.1:129153-144515 GCA_018207615.1 Philaenus spumarius | reverse complement strand
AATGATCACTATATTATAATGTATAATCCCTTATTATTATACTTATTATAATCCCTTATATTTATTATAACTATCCCTTACATATTGAATTATTCTTAGAATTATATGTAGAGTGCATACACCTCACTCAAAGTCACTAAATAATTACTGCTTAGAGTATAATGATCACTATATTATAATGTATAATCCCTTATTATTATACTTATTATAATCCCTTATATTTATTATAACTATCCCTTACATATTGAATTATTCTTAGAATTATATGTAGAGTGCATACACTAATACCTCACTCAAAGTCACTAAATAATTACTGCTTACATTAAAATGATCACTATTTTTCGCATACTTATTATAATGTAATATTATAATATGACGTCCGCTAAAACACATGCTGTTAAATCAACTGCTGAATCAATATACTTTCGTGACTGAGTATTCTTGGCATAACCTCAATTGTTTTGGTAAATATGAATGTCCATGTTTTCATCTTGTTTCCTCCATAGTAAATGCCAAATATTTGCTGAAACTATAGTAACTGTAGAAACTGGCACATACTTTCTCACAAACATATTTAAATTATTAACACGTTCACTGCTAAGGACGCACACATGAGCTTGACGCTGAACACTATGAGAAGAGGCCGACGCACATTGCATTGCACGCCCACACCCATATTGAGAGTATTTTCAATATACAGTGCATTGCGTGCTCCGCACGCCAATTTTAAGCCTATGTTAGGAGAGTAACTAATAAATGTTATTATTATTAGCTAAACGAGAATTTCATTAAGGTAGGCTACTTTAATAAGCATATGGTAGGCTACAAATAAGCCAAATTTTATAAAAATTGTTAAAGTCGTTGTTTTAATAAAACAATAATAACTGTTTTTTGGGGTTTTTTTTACCAAAAAGGGGATTGTTTTTCAAAATTTTTCAAAATATTTTTTCGTGCATCTATACAGGCCTAATTTTCATGTTTGGTGCAAATTTGTTCGAAATCGATCGAATAGTTTTCTCTCTAGCTTTGCATACATACAGACAGACATACAGAAATTCAGACAGATACTTTGTAAAAACCAGTTTTTTAGACTCAGGTGTCCCAAAACGGATATTCCACAAAAATCTCATCATCGATTTTTTTTGCGATCGCTATACTTTCTCTATACTATAGTATAGTGGGAAAGTAAAATCTTGTGTGTTTACAAGAAGAAAGTATCTTTTAGTCACCCTCAAGAAAACTATCTCGTTGCACTCGTGCGATAGTATTTCCTTTCAGGGGTACCCCCCCACCCCATAAGACACAAAAATAACTATTGGTTTTATAAAGAATACTTGCTCATAATTATAATTATAAATGTTTACACAACGTATACTGTTGTTGTGAAACGAGTTTTTTTGTTTGCATTGGTGGATGTATTGAAAGATTGTGTTATTGACTTCATTCGAAAAGATTTTTAATTAGTAATGTAATTACTTAGTTATTTTTTAGCGTATGTTATTAGCGAATTTCCATAGGAAAAATGAGCTATTGCAGTGGCCCTTATGGTAAGACCCAAGGTCGGGAGTAGCAAATGAGCACCGATCATGATCCCCAGGACTCATTTTGGGGTGTAATTAAAAATCATATATATATATATATATATATATATACATATTTGTGTATGTATGTGTATGTATGTGTGTATGTGTCCGTTAGAGGACGCATTTTACGTCTGATTTGGTCCAAATTTGGTACACGTTGGTTTTCTCAGTTGCTTGAACTTGTAAGTTAGCCAAAAAAATTGGCCGGAAGTAACTATACGAATATATGTGTGCGCACTCTAACGGATGCATTTTACGTCCGATTTGGTCCAAATTTAGTACACACTTTGATTTTCTAAGTTGCTTGAACTGGTAAGATAGCCAACAAAATTGACCGGAAGTAGACCAAACTTTTTACCGGAAGTAACTTTACGAATATATGTGTGAGCACTCTAACGGACGCATTTTACAGTCAATTTGGTCCAAATTTGGTACACCGGTTGGTTTTATAAGTCGCTTGGACGAGTTCGTTAGTCAACAAAATTTACCAGAAGTAAACCAAATTTTGACCGGAAGTAAGTTTATGTATAAGTGTGCGCACTCTAACGGACGCATTTTACATCCAATTTGGTCCAAATTTGGTACACAGGTTGGTTTTATAAGTCGCTTGGACGAGTTCGTTAGTCAACAATATTTACCAGAAATAAACCAAATTTTGACCAGAAGTAAGTTTATGTATAAGTGTGCGCACTCTAACGGACGCATTTTACATCCAATTTGGTCCAAATTTGGTACACAGGTTGGTTTTATAAGTCGCTTAGACGAGTTCGTTAGTCAACAATATTTACCAGAAATAAACCAAATTTTGACCGGAAGTAAGTTTATGTATAAGTGTGCGCACTCTAACGGACGCATATTACATCCAATTTGGTACACAGGTTGGTTTTATAAGTCGCTTAAACGAGTTCGTTAGTCAACAAAATTGACCGGAAGTAGACAAAATTTTGACCGGAAGTAACTTATTTATGTATTAGTGTGCGCACTCTAACGGTCGCATTTTACATCCAATTTGGTCCAAATTTGGTACACAGGTTGGTTTTATAAGTCGCTTGGATTTTATTTAATTATGAATCCAAAAAACATAATAATTATTGTTAAAACAAAAATAGTACAGCAAAATGGGGCAAAATCGGAAAACACGATTTCGTTCTTTTTTGGCCGTCATTTTTAATCGGTCCAAAGATATGGATGTGCAAATTTGGTTTTCTCTCAAAGTTCTACATCGAAATGAAGTATCACATGACCACCTTCCTATTTAAAAGCAAAGTTACATTCAAAATGGCGGATCCAAGAAGGCGGATACGTTTTTTGAAATCTTAATAAAATAATATTTTTACATAGAGTGGGTTCCTCAATCACATCTACCTTCAAATTTTCCTTTTATACGAAATATTAAACCTTTTCCAGAGTTTCTGAACACCCTGTATATCACACATTATCTTCGCGTATATATAAACATCTATTATATTTAATGGCACTAAATACATTTAATTCTACACTGTGTGTCAACTACAATAATAAAGCCTCAGTATAAATCTTATTCTTTACAAAACGAGCAAAACTGAGTTCAAATTTCTACTCCCCAAATATGAATTTAAATATATATAACTCTCCCTATAGACAACAGGTTCTTACCCAGAATTGACATAAAACAATAATTGTCCTTTTAATATCCACAATCTGTACCCTCATCTTTACACTGCCCTGGTAGCTCCGACAGTTAGACAGCTCAGCTCCCTTGCCTTGACCTAAACCTGGGCTGAAAAAGCCTCCCAGTTCTCCCCTTCACGCCCACGCCAGAGCCTACCCCCAAAAACCTCCATTCTACACTTTCCTCCCTATTCAAAAACTCTTGCCCCCACTCAGTTTTCCCCGTCTATTCATACTTTGATGTTACAAAATAATGCAACTCAGCCATTTACATCATTCCTAATTACTTAACTATCTGCTCTATGTTACTTGAATACTAATTAATTTCACTGGATAATACAATTCTACTATTGTTAAAAATTTACAGTAGACTTTTGGGCAACGTTGTTTTTATCTAAAAATGTATTTCTTTTCGTAACAATAATTCATAAATAGTTCAGAAAATTTACAGAAATAATACGGTTTTATAAAACATGAATATTTATTGCAAGTTTGGGTTAAAGGTATAATAAAGTATAGACAGAGATAAGGAGCCTTTACAATGATTTACTATCCCACTTTTGGCACAAGAGCCTTAATGGAGCAGCTAGGTGGCTTTTAATTTGATCAATGTGAAGTCTAGTTTCCACAACGTAGCTCTACCACACTAAACCCTTATCATTTACTAATTTTACAGCTTCCTACGTTTCTACAATATTAACCCGGATTACTTGAAAAACGATCTGGTTCATGTATGATGGTTAGTGTGTTTCTATTTATATTTTTAATTCTGCGGAATAAATTCTACAATTTTGCTCAGTATTATCAAAAATGAAAAAAAAAAAAAAATTTAAATAATTTGACCACGCAGCTGAACCGCCGACGTGAGTTGAGCAAATTTCCAAAATTAAGTTTATAGGCCTAAGTTTTAGGGTTTCAACCAACAATTTGGGAAATAGGTCTATTCACGACGGTGCTGAATAACTGCAAAATGGTTCGCACGAAATTCCGCATATTGGAAGTATAACAAAGCATTGCGTGCTTCGCATGCCAACCCCGTATTGGGAGTATATTCAATACACAATGCATTGCGTGTTTCGCACGCCAAAACCACGGTAGAATCCGCCACATGACTTTGAACCGGGTACTTCTATGGTATTTTAGGTTTCGATCGATTTTGGGGGAACCAAGTGAAGGTCGCGTAAAGAAACAAAATGTGCAGAATAACATCCTACATTTATATTTTTAGAAAAACACTCTTTAAAAAATTCATTCTCGTAGGAAAACCTAAAAAAATAGTTACTTCCGGTCAAAAACCGTGCTTCTGGTTGTTGGATTTTTTGGCTAACAAACTCGTCCGAGCGACGTAGACAACCAACATGTGCACCAAATTTGAACCAAATTGAACTTAAAATGCGGCCGCTAGAGTGCGAACACATATATACATATAAATATGATTTTTAATGACACCGACCGGTATTTTTAATGATATGATCGGTGCTCATTTGCTACTCCCGACCTTGGGTCTTACCATAAGGGCCACTGCAATAGCTCATTTTTCCTATGGAAATTCGATAAAAATAAAACTACCTAAACTTTGTACAGAAAACTCTTAAAGAAAGAGAGAGAGAATTATATAATGTATTAAATGATTTTAAAACACGAATTTGATGCAAAGTACTAAAGTAGTTAAGGCCAAGGATTTTATTGATTAATGTGATTTAGGAATAATTCTTACTTAGCAGTACGTAGTCCTGTTGTACACGCGTCTACATACACATTACGCTAACCACCATAGCAAGCCATACTTTGCTACACTATTTTTTGTTAACGTCGTAAATTAACAATGCTTAAGCTATTAATATAAGCTAAATATTAACGCTTTTAGTCCTGAGCATTATAATTTGTAAACAGAACGCAATTTGAAAAATTAAAAATAGTTACCACTATTTACAGAGCCTATCAAAATTCAGTTGCATACATACAGGATATTTAAACCTTCCAAAAGATTTGTTTTATGTTTCAAACTTAACGAATACTATGTAATATTTTTACTTTACTCTAAAGCATTTATATTTCAGGTAAACTTTGTTTAAATCTTATGCTTAAAGTATAACCTATAGTTATTAAACTTTATTAAAATTTCTGTAAAAGTCTGTATATTCCTGGAAAACCACACCACTCTCTAGCCCGTTGTTATATTATTAGTTTTACAATGTTATAAGTTTGATAAAAAGTAAGTATAGCGTTGCATCAATTGCATTATCTAAACTAGTGTATACTAATATTATAAAGAAGTAAAGTTTGTTTTTTGTTTGTATGTAGGAAGTAATCTCTGGAACTAATGAACCGATTGAAAAAATAGTTTCACTAATAAAAAGCTACACTATCCCTGAGTAACATAGGCTTATTTATTTCCATAAAAACATTTTTTTATAACAAAATTTGTAAATTTAGTCGAAAAAATTCTTAGGTTAGGCCTAGACTGATGAACCAACACATGTATTTACATTTATTACCATAGCAATCGATTGAATAAAATGACAGATAACAGCTGTTTGCTGTAATATTTCCATTAATAGCTAATTTCAAACTTTGTATTCCTAACGTTTAGGGTAGGTTTTTATTAAAGTGTAGACCTGTGCCTTAATGGTTATTCTAACCTTTATTATAACTACTGTTATAAAATATACGAAATAATTTGATTTGAACATTTAACATTATTTTTACCGTCTTAGCTTTGGGGTTATTATTGTTCTTCCACCTTTATTATAAAGAAAACATAACATGATTGTGTGTATAGATGGTTCCAACGGGGTTGGCGTGCGGAGCACGCTGGGGTTTCCCCTAGTAACTAATATTTGTCTATCTAGTTATTTAAAACACCTATGTATAACGGCATCAATTTCATCTAAGAAATTTCATAAACAGAAAACATTGTATTACTCCATTTACATATATATAACTGCTATAAGATAATGTCTTAAACATATTTTATTTGTTGTCATATATATTCAAACGTTTTAGTAATATATAATACATTGTATTGAAAAATATACAGATTGATTTCTTGCTTTAAAACATACTATATACATACATTATTGTTGTTCAGGTATTTTTCAATATACATAGGTTAGACATTTTTATGTAAAATATAAATTTTATTCGTCGTTTCAACAATTCATGTAGTAAGATGTTTGGATTTTATGGAAGACTTTCTTATTTCCTTATACTTATTATTTAATTTAAAAATTTTCAGTGTGTAAGTTTATTGTAATTTCATTTAGGTACAGCGAGATATAACATTGAAATGAGTTTGGATTGGGTTTAAAACTGTACCAAATTTGTTTTATTGTTACGACTTATAAATCTGTCAAAAATTTACAATTTTATTTTGGTTTCTGATAAATTGTTTCTATTTCGTTGTCTTGTTTTAAATCTATAGATGTGTTTGTTTTTAACTATTATAGAAAAAGCTTGTATTTAATCATTGCCGTTATAAATCTTATACTTTTAAAGGTTACTTGATAAAAGGAATGTAAATTATTTCAATGGATTTATTGATTAGTAATCGGTTGCAATTACAGGATTGGTTTTGAGTATTTGCTCTCTCGGTCTGTTTGAAATACTGTTAAGATTAGTAGTGTAGTTACAGGGATAAAGTACATGGTCGTATAATATTATTATAGAAAAGAGTAGTTTAAGATTTACAAGCTCCAAGACGAAAACACAGAAAGTAGAGTAATGTTGTGTAACACTGCTAAAAGTGCTGACAGAAGCGAGACACACTCAAGGAACCTAGATGTGCTAACCTTGTATGCTATTAAAGAGTCCTACCGACCTAGATATTGGGCCAGCTTTTTGTGAGACGGTCGGAGGCTCTATTGGTCGGAGTACCAACCTTAGAAGATTCAACAAGAGGGTGCTTCGGGGGCTCCAGTTGAAGCATACTTGGTAACCACTGGTAGAAAGGGTGAGCAAACAGATTGTCAATATTCATTCTTAAAGCATTTGTGTTTTGATTGTTATTAAAGTAGAAGCAATTTCAAGTAAGATATTGCGTTATATGACATAGCTATGTTGGATGTTTCGTCTTGAGATACAATTAACAGGGATAAGAGTTTGACACGATTATAGGGTCAACCGTGGTAGCGATAAAGGGATCAATATATATTTTGTTTAGTATTGTAAAGTTTGTTAGTCTTATAAGATCTTATTATATACACATAAACCTCATTGTAAAAATAGTGTCGAATAACCACTGAACCACTCGAGGATAAAATATAAAGATTGTAAAGTAGATGTTAGTTTAGTTTCTGGCTAATACATGAACCTAAGCATACTTACATTTTGAACCTTGAAAATATCAAAAGTTTTAATAAGTTATATTTTCTAAAAATGTAAATAATGAGAAAAACAGGAGTGAATACTGGTCAGGTTTTGATACAAGCAGTTTATTACGTTTAAACTAAATCCAATAATTTACAAAGTAATAAGCAGATACTTTTTTTTTACAAATAATAGAAGCTGTACACCAATAGAACCTAACTTATTTCTAATAGATAAGGTAGTTGTATCTTCAATGCAAGTTTTAATGGACAGCTAGTTACGTTCTACAAGCCACGTTGTTAGTATTTTTACATTATAGATTAAACTCTATACTATCATAATAAAATATTCAGAAACCACTTCGTGTTATTATTTATAACCAACTATGAAACATTAATAATGAATAACCCATATAGGTTATGTGTTTCATTACGTTGCCAGGAAAGATTATTTTATCTAAATATAACTCCAGATTGGAAGCAGTATATTATTGTATAGATAGCTACAAGACGTATAGTCGTATGATTTATATAACTGATAGCAAGCAGTATCCCTACGTTATTACCCTGATATCTTCTTTCCTTTATCTATAACATAAAGCACAAAACACTGCATTTAAAAATAACCTTTGTAGGGAAAATAACACTTGGTTATTTTTTGTTGCTACTAAAAACCTATGTGTTATGTATCAATTTTAAAGTGCATGGCTTAAAGTTTGTGGGAAAAAGACTGGAGTGTAAAAATAATTTAATTGAAAGTATAAATATGTAAATAGTTTTAAAAGATATATATCTACTTTAATACTATATAAATAAAAAACAGAACACAGTTTCTCATAAAAAACGTTTAATAATCAAACGCGTTTCGATGACCAGGTCATCATCATCAGTGATGGTTAAAAACTTATAACTAAATTGTTAACATGGTTCTTAACTATATATAGGCAGAGTCTTAGTAGGAGGGGTCGTCTAAACATATAACGACCAATGGGAGAATAGTAACTTAATAATAGTAACTGGAAGCAGTATATTATTGTATAGATAGCTACAAGTATAGTCGTATGATTTATATAACTGATAGCAAGCAGTATCCCTAAGTTATTACCCTGATATCTTCTTTCCTTTGTCTATAACATAAAGCGTAAAACACTCTGCATTTGAAAATATCCTTTATAGGGAAAAGAACACTTGGTTATTTTTTGTTGCAACTAAAAAAACTATGTCTTATGTATCAATTTTAAAGTGCATGGCTTAAAGTTTGGGGGAAAAAGACTGGAGTGTAAAAATAATTTAATTAAAAGTATAAATATGTAAATAGTTATATCTACTTTAATATTTTAAATGATTTTCTATTAAATTTGCCCACGTATCTGAGATGATTGGAGATATTGTCAGCTAATAACTCTAGCATACGATTGACACATTCAGCATACACTTTAATAATGCACTGAGCACATGGACAGTATGATTATTGTGCTGTCTGAGAGGTAACGTAAAAATAAAAACTAGCTGTTAATGGATAATGGGAATGCTACTGAGAAAAAATAGCGCATACAAAAGTTTAAAGGTGACGGAGTAAACAGCTTATTATTATAACAACACCAAACATCATCAACTATCTAAAATAAACAAATAACACTGTTTCTTTACCTCTAGAACTTATAGTAAGGAACCAATGTTATTTGTAGAATATAAATAAGTAACTAAAAAATGATTTTAAAATGTTTAAAGATTATTTGGTAACCATAATCACTAAATCAAAACACTATAAATGTTGAATCATTTTAAGCAAACTAAATAAAAAAGTTTCTAAATTAAACAGAACACAATTTTCACAAAAATACGTTTAATGGTCACTAACACACCATTCAAGTCTTACTGTTGAAGAGTACACTGCTAATTCAGTGGTGATTGAGTAGAAGGCTGCACTTGTACACTGTACAGTAAAAGGTATGAAATGTATTCCTCCTTCTTTAATATCTTTAGAATGTAATGTTTCCGTCTGATATATTTCTTTGAAAAGAATGTTAGATTCTATGAAAAAGAAGTATAACAATTAATTCTGAAAAATGTATCCTATTTATACAGACAATCTCTAGTAACAATGCCATTTTTGCTCTATAAATTAACAAAACTTTTGTCTTCTTACAATTGCCATTTTAGTCCACAAAATGTTCAGTTAAATGACACAAATTCTTTACAACGAACTACAAGTTTTGTTGAAAACAGATATTTAAAAAAGAACATTTTATAACGATTTCTCAAAGTGCATGTATTGTAACAATTTTATAAATTTATGTGTACAAAGTATTATATTTTATTTACTGAAATGTATGTCAAGTTTATAATTTCAAAGGATAATCGTGTGAAACTATATAATTAATCCATTGCAAGCTTATTCTAATTAATTTTCACTTATAGATTTTAACTATATTAACCAATTTAGATACATGTTTCATTTATATATTGCGTGTCTAAGTAAAACTCATATTTAAATGTAACAATGATAATATTAAAACTCAACAAAAGATAATGTTTCCTATTTTTACAACTTAATGCTTCTTAAAATTAATTTTAAATGGTGTGTTATAATTACTACATTTCAATAAAACTTATATTCATTCAATTATGATACCAAAATATATACATATTTGTTGTAATTTTAAAAGATAATAGGCTATAATGTGGCTTTAAGAATTCTCCCACGGCGTAAAAGTCGTCAAGCTTCAACAACCGCTTTGTTTTAAAAATATTTATTTCCATCATTCCTTTAAACTCTTTAGCAAGTTTTTTCGTGATATTGACTATAATCCCAGATAGTAACTTGTCGAAAGTTTTGATCTGTTATATTTCAAGATATTTGTATGACTCGTATGTATGCACTTCAATGTTTTGAGTCACATAAACAAGAATGTAAAATAGTTACTTAAAACATTTACATACAGGGAAAGGTTAAAATACCTAGCTTTTTAATATCTCTACAAGAATTTGTACATAGAAGATCTAGAAATTGTTTTGGTGGTTGCCTTTCTTTAAATATGTTAATAGAAAACGCTTTAATTCGTTGCTGACTTGTTATATCATGAAGTTCAAACCCGCACAGGAATTTAATTTTAAAACTACCCTTAGAATTTCATAAAGAAGAGAAACACATTCATACAGGAAAACATTTTAATTTAAGGTGATACTGTAACTAACAGGGAGCCACTTTCATCGCTCGGAAGCTTATATAATTTATAAAACGAACTAGAGTAAACCCCTGCGTGCTTCGCACGCTAACTCCGTTGGGACCTTCTATACTCATAATCATGTTATGATTTCTTTATAATAAAGGTGCAGGATTAATAATAACCCCAAAGCTAAGATGGTAAATAATGTTAAATGTTCAAATCGAATTATTTCGTATATTTTATGACAGCAGTTATAATAAAAGTTAAAAGAACCAGCAAGGCTCAGATGTACACTTTAATAAAAAACCTAACCTAAAAGTTAGAAATACAAAAATAATTGCTTCAAAGTTTGAAATCAGCTGTTAATGGAAATACTGGAGCAAACAGCTGTTTTATCTGTTATTTTATTCAATTGTTTGCTATGGTAATGCATGTAAAAACATGTGTTGATCATCAGTCTAGGCCTAACCTAAGATTTTTTCCTTCTAAATTTACAAATATTGAAGTAAAAAATGTTTTTATCAAAATGAAATACATAGCCTATGTTACTCAGGGGTAGTGTAGCTTTTTATTAGTAACACTATTTTCTCAATCGGTTCAGTAGTTCCATAAATTACTCCCTACAAACAAACAAATTTTAATTCTTTATAATATTAGTATAGACTAACAAGAAATTCCTTATGCAATTGTAAAATAATCGATTCACACCATCATTGAAGAAGTAATTCATTTGATTTTTAAAACGCATGTTAGAATTTAATTTTGAATAAACATTTTCTTGCAAAAGGAATAAACTTACAAACACTTTAGTTTACTGTAATTAGGTTCAACATCAATGCGTAGTTTTTTGTTTGACGCTATTTATCACCATATTTGTATATTGAAATTCAAATTTCATTCTCTTGTTTATATGGTCATATTTGCATTAGTTGATCTGTAACTACATTCATTTTTTAATCAGTCATTATCATTTTTGTCCTGACACACATAGGACACTAGATTGGCTTAGGCAGAAATAAGGTTTGTCTGGTAACATAATATACAGGATGACCCACGAAGAAACGGAGAAACTCTCAGGACTTGTTCTTCAGGTGAAAATAAAAAAAAGTTGACATAAACATAGGACCGAAAACTCTTCGTTTCCCAGATATCCGCCATTTTGTTTTTTGTGCAAAATAATTCATATCTAGAGAACGGTTTGACTGATTGATTTCAAACTTGGCATGCAGCTTAACCTAACAGTGATATATCTCAAGAAAAATAATCGATACTATCGAATATTGCGTTTCAAAATGGCGGCTGTTTGAAAATTTAAAACCTAAATAACTCAAAAACCTTACATTTTAATGAAAAATGTCAAGACACCTTTTTTGTAGTCCTTTTGATTCCCTATTGGATGGTGTAACTGTAAAAACAATCGGATGAAGGATAATTGTTAAGTTATGTGTAATAATTGGTTTGTTCAACCCGGCATACTATACTAACACAGTAAACACAGCAATAGTGTATGTACATTTGCTGTCATTACCTTTAACTTAGCTATTATCCTTCATCCGATTGTTTTGACAGTTACACCACCCTATAGGAAATCAAAAGGGCTAGAAAAAAAAATGTATTTGTCGTTCAAATGTACGGTTTTTGAGTTATTTAGGTTTGCAATTTTCAAACAGCCGCCATTTTGAAACGCATAATTGGATTTAATTGATTATTTGTTTTTAGATATATCATTGTTATTAGGTTAAGTTTCATGCCAAGTTTGAACTCAATTAGTCAAATCGATCTCTAGATTTGAGTTATTTTGTACAAAAAACAAAATGGCGGATATCTGGAAAACGAAGAGTTTTCGGTCCTATGTTTATATGAACTTTTTTTGTTATTTTCACCTGAGAGTTTCTCCGTTTCTTTGTGGGACACCCTGTATATAAACTTGCCTTCTTCAATAGAAGTTATGGTGTGGTGTATTTTATTCAAAAAGGAGATAATGGTTTGGGTACTATATTTTGAACAATAATAGCACCTATTCTCACGAATAATGTAATTTAATCATATAAAAATTGTAAGGTAATTGTTTACTATTACTTTGTCAGAACTAAATGTTTCCGTATTGAGATAAGTTTCGTATTTATGTATTCTAGCAACAAATTAACATTAATAGAGGCCCGGAAAAATAAATCCAACTTATACTAGGCCTACTCTGTATTTAGTCCCAGTATGTTTCAAACAAACCAACCTAACAGTAGACAAACTTTATCGCTAATGGACTAAAATAAACATATAAACGTGGTTAAAGAGCTGGAATAAAAAACAAGTTAAGGGTAAGGTAAGGCAATTTTTCCGGCTATACACCGACGAAAGTAAATCTCCAGTAGCGTGTGATGAACAATCAGCAAGCGACACAAGTTCTTCATCAGCTGACGACGTTTAAAGTAAGTTACTCATTCGTATTTCGTTTTCCGTGCCTTGAATTATGTTAATTATTTGTTAGAATATATAAATATATAACATAGCTAAATACGGGAACATTTGCTTGAAACGTACTGGGATTAGAGACTATAAGTTAGAACTTCAGGCCATATTTTATTCCAGTTTTTAAGGAGAAAAAATTTTTCCGGGTCTTTATTCATGTTAATTCATTGTTAGAATGCACATACACGAAACATTTCCCAATATGAGAAGATTTTGTCCTGACAAACTATTAGTAAACAATTACCAATTATAAGTAGTTTTTTTCAATGTATAAATATTACAAAGTTAGTGCTTTATTTTATACTTAATTGTTGTATTAAATAATTTTAATTTTAAACCTACCTGTTAGGCTTACATCTTGTTTACACTTCTGACTTTTGTTTTTATTTGATTTTCTTTTTAAATTTAGTTTTTTTAATGAACATCCAACATGTTTTAAATCCAAACATTTTGGGTTACAATTGGAAACATTTACCTATTTCAATAAACGACAGAACTTATTTTCGCAACTACAACGATGATGTGGCATTTATCGTGACCTTCCAAACTGGTGGATATCACGTAAATGCCATTTGTACATAAATATGCCATTACAGTAGGTAGGGGAAATGTTGATAGATCCCAACGGACAAACTTGCGTCTGAATTGGGGTAGCCTACATTTTATATACTACGATAACGGATCGGAATCTACGGTACTCGTAGTAGTGAGTAAATTCTCTTAAGGATATTTCCCAGTAAGGGGTGGATTACAACGACCCTTAAGCTGCTCTCGTCTTCTGCAAATACTTGTACGTCGTCACTGTACTATCAACGTACAAGTAGTATCTTACAGTTTTTAGTTTGTATGCCACAAAGCTTGGGTTTTTATTAAATGTAGCTGGAATCTAAACAAGTTTTTGGAACGAAGTTCCTTAACGCGGGTTGTGGTAGGAGTTAACAAAGAGAAAATGTAACGCATAACGAAAAAAACGGTACCAGGAACTGGCACATACATTCTCACAAATACATTTAAATTACTAAACAGATTCACTGTGACTGTAGGGTGGGGTAGGAGAGTTTTTTTATTAAAGTTGGAGATTAACAAATAAATATTATTATTATTATTATTATCTAGAGAGAAAACTATTCGATCGATTTCGAAAAAATTTGCACCAAACACGTCAATTAGGTCTTCATAGATGCACGTAAAATGGTTTTGAAAATGTGTTTAAACAAACCGCTTTATGGCCAAAAACCCCCAAAAACAGTTATTATTATTATTATTATTATTAGCTAAACGAGAATTTTTAGAAAGATGCGGGTTTCTGTATATGGTAGGGCACATTAAAGGCTACAAATAAGCCAAATTTTATCAAAATCGTTAGAGCCGTTTTTTAATAAAAAAATAATAACTGATTTTTGGGGGTTTTTTGGCCAAAAAGGGGGTTGTTTTTCAAAATTGTTCAAAACCCTTTTTCGTGCATCTATACAGGCGTACATGTCTGGTGCAAATTTGGTTGAAATCGATCGAATAGTTTTCTCTCTAGCTTTGTATACTTTTATTAAAGTAGGCGATTAACTAATAAATATTATTATTATTAGCTAGAGAGAAAACTATTCGATCGATTTCGAACAAATTTGCACCAAACACGTCTATTAGGTCTTTATAGATGCACGTAAAAAGGTTTTGAAAAATTTTGAAAAACAACTCCCTTTATGGCCAAAAAACCCCAAAAATCAGTTATTATTATTATTATTAGGTAAACGAGAATTTTTAGAAAGATGCGGGTTTTTGTATATGGTAGGGCACATTAAAGGCTACAAATAAGCCAAATTTTATCAAAATCGTTAGAGCCGTTTTTTTATAAAAAAATAATAACTGATTTTTTGGGGGTTTTTTGGCCAAAAAGGGGGTTGTTTTTCAAAATTGTTCAAAACCCTTTTTCGTGCATCTATACAGGCGTACTGGACATGTCTGGTGCAAATTTGGTTGAAATCGATCGAATAGTTTTCTCTCTAGCTTTGTCTACATACAGACATACAGACATACAGACATACATACAGACATACAGACAGACATTTTGTAAAAACCACTTTTTTGGACTCAGGGGGTCCCAAAACGGATATTTCCACAAAAATCTCAACATCGATTTTTTTTGCGATCACTATACTTTCTCTATACTATAGTATAGTGAGAAAGTAAAA